>RJWM01004170.1:0-104455 GCA_004363535.1 Dasyprocta punctata
GGAGAACTAAGAAACACAGTTGGAAATGGCCTCAGGAGCCCAAGAGCAAGAAGGTATTTATACAAGTCAAGTTTTACTTACACAGATACATCCCAATGCCAAATTATGCCCGGGGAGAAAAGTACAAATAAATGTGACCGTGCCATACTGCCGGCCAGTGCCCAAGGCTGCAGATAACAGGCCAAGGCCTGGGCAGTGTGGGAAAAGGATTCAGAGTTCCACAGCCTGCTGGTGACTGTCCTCCCTCTTTTCTTTCTTGCTACCCTTCACGGAAGCCATTGCGGGAGTTGGGAGTCGGCAAGGAGTCTGATTCAGAGTGGAGCAGTGAGGCTCATGTGGCCAGGTGCAGGATACAAAGGCAAGCCCTCTTGTCCCATCAGAGTGTGCTCAGGGAAAGAGTCTTCCTTCGCAGTAATAGACCCAGGGGAGACCTCTTCAGTGGGGCCAAGTGATCTGTACTGTAGGCTATGAGAACTGATCCCTTGCTTTATAGCAGTTTCTTCTTTCTCACACTAAGTGCCAACTGCAGCGACTTATTCTTAGGCCCCTTTCATGCACAAGTCAAGACCCAATGGTTCCCAAGGGCAACGGCTCTATTGTGAGCCATGAAGCACGTGCAAGAGTAATTCTACCGGTGAAAATGCATTCAGGCTGTCTTCTCCAACAGCTGTGTTTGGGCTGAGTTTTATTTCCTACAATAAACGTACGTAGTATTACATTTTACATACTGGATATGTGTAAAAGCTGAAGCTTTGAGTACGTTTCTAATTTATGTATGAGTGGAATGACTGTGTAAAACAAATATTTTGTATACATCTCAGTTATTGGAGTGGCCCACGATGGAATAATAAAATGATTATTTTTCAGAAAAGTTTGATAGTGATACAAAGAGCAGTCTTCAAAAGGAAAGCAGTTTTGTTATAGTGATACTAAATTACCAAATCTAGATTATTCCTCTCTGAAGAAGAGAGTGACATATGTAAGTGTGTCTATGGATTGAGTCATATTTTTATAAATTATTTTTGAGTATGTGAAATTCCCAAGGTATTATCCAACTATAATGGAATTTTTATCTTATCAGTAAAGAGCTTATTTCTCCATAGGAGTTTAACATAAACAGATAAAACCTCCTTGGTTTTCAATTTTCAGATCTAGTTGTTCTAGATTTATTTATTCAGTAATGCCTTCTTAAGACTAAACTTTCAGTGTATCGGTGTTGTAGTCTGGGGTTACAGGGAGAACAACTACATACAGGACACAGAGTTTGTAATACTGTTTTATAATAATCACCCAAAGTTAAACACAAGACGGTGCAGGAAAATCCTTCCACAGTACTAAGACCCAGGATAGCTGAGGGCCTGGATCCCACAGCAATATCATGCAAGAGTCCTACTAGAGACCCAAATGCATGACAATGCCTCCCACAGTACCAACTGGGAATCTAAGAGCCCCCAACAAGGGCTCACGCCAGATTGTTCACGGTTCTGTGCCGGGAAGGCCACAGGTCAGCGGTGGAGCTAGAAAGTCCATGCCAGCAGGGTGAAGGAGCTGTGCAGTGAGTTGAGGGTTCTATGTGGGAGCCGAGAAGTCACGCTCAAAAGAAGAAGCGGGGCTGCCCTGAAGAGCACCACAGCCATCCCCAACGGCGACGAGGTCCCGCACTCCTCCGACGATGGAGAACAGTTGAGCACAGGTCAGGAAGCCCAGCGTGACCAGCTTCTCCAGCACACACCCTCCCCTCCGGAGCCAGGAAGCGATGCACAATGTGAGGAGCAGGGCTCCCGCAATGTGAACCACAGCCACTCTCACCGATGAGGTCCCGAGCTCCTCCAACAATAATGGCCGAGTCCATATTGGCGAAGCCAGCGTGACAAGCACCTCCAGGAGAACCAGCGGCTCCAACAGCAACTCTTGGAAGAACCCACAACGCCTGGCTCTTCTTCCCCACGTCCCTATTTATGCTGGCAACTTTCTTCAGGTGGAACATCTTTAACTCAACACCAGCTGAACCAATTCAACTGGTGCCAAGTTGACCACCAGTTTGTAATCCATAACAATCGGTCACTACTTAAACCATCTGTATGCAAAGTTTAAACTGAAACTAAATGTTATTATCCTTGAAAGGACTTGAAAATTGGACCTATATTGTTATAAATCATCACATCAGTGGAACATGTATCTGGTACTAAACTGTCCTTATTTTTAAGCTTTTAGCTGTGCTATTTAGTGATGTCATTCACGTTATTCGGAATAGTGTGGACACCATGTATCCTCCTTTGTAAATTGAGGCCTACAATATAAATTACTGAAATGTTGAAAAAAGAAGCGTGCCTGAGACATATTTTGTAGGAACTCTAGCTTTCAAAATATGACTGTGGTTTAGATTTATAAGTTATGTGAAGCTTATCAGGGCTTCTGAGTGTGTTGGGATACCTCTAGGAAAAATTTAAATTATGTTGAAAATTTGCTTTATTTTTATGGGATGTCAGAGAGAGCTGATGTTAAATCTTACCTGATTTTATGTAAGCCAGGTAATGTTATAATCATCAGTGTCCTTTGTTTTTGAAATAGTGATATTTGTGTATATATTATAGAATAGAATAGCATTTAGGTATATTCATAATGTGATACCTTTTATAACTTGCCTGTGTATAAACAGATGTTATGATACTTCCTCAAACAAGGTCCTCTTAGGAAAAGTTCCAATGCATATGAATTTGCTTGTTAGGAGAATTTTTCTTAAATTTGTATAAATTAATTTACTACCCGACTTTATGGAAGTTGAAGATTGTCTAGTTTCCAATACCCTAGTTTCCTGCATCCACTCTTATTACACAATCCCTTCCTGAACATCTGATCAATCACATTTATATATCAAATTATGTTTTTCAGCTTTGTACTATTAATATTGGAACGGTAGTTATTGCTTCAATATTATATGCTCAGTTAGAATTACTGATGAATGTAAAGTTACCGATGAATGCAAAGTAGAAAATTAACACCTAAATATAAAGATAAAATAGGAAGGAGATTCATTTTATTTCCTATTAAAATATATACAGTGGTTAGAAAATAAAGTAACATAAAAGTTTCTGATAAATGTACCAGAAGCATGAATAAACTAGAAGCATACCACTTAAATTCTGCATGTATATTTAAAAAGTATAAAAAATGTTGATAAATAAGAACAGTTTTGAAAAAGGCCAGCAAGATGTCACACTAATAATTTCTTAAGTATATCATAGTTTGCTGCAGACATAAAAATGCAAAAGTTATCACAATTGTACTTCTAACCTGGGATTCTCCAAAGTTTTTCCCAAAGACATGTTTCTGAGTAGCAAATTACACTATTGTTAGAATTTTTCAGTTATATCCTATGTAAATAATGTTTCACTGACTTACACAGATCTTTCATACCTACAACCTTGTTTAATCTCATAAAGCTGTGTTCTATAATTTTATTATTTTATCTAGTGTATTTCTTTGAGGACCTATTAGCTTGGAGAAATTTGATGGTACTGAAGGAGATCCAAAGAGAAGAAATACATAATTAAAGAAATGTAAAGTAAAACCTGTGAAAAAGATTAAAGGGAAATAGAATCAATTAGTTTGTAAAGAGGTAAAAATGATCTGAAGCTATAAGAAAGCTTTAATAAAGAAAAGAAAGGGCAGCAAGTTGCCGCTGATGCAGATGATGGATTAATACAAAGCGAACTGAGAACTGAAGGGAGACAGACTTTACCAGCAAGCTCTGAAGTCATGCAGTCTGAACTGAATCGTTAGTTGTATTCCTGTGTCCACTCAGTGACCACTGGGTGGTTTTGGCTTTTCATAGTCTTGCCAATGTGCACAAAATAATGTGTGTAAAATGGTTTTGTAAACTATAGAAGGGTTTTATGAAAACTTAGTACTGGAAGAAAGAACTGTGACAATATTTTAACAGATATTTCGGTCCACTTCCTTCAGTCCTCCACGTGAACTTTCCGAGTGAATTCGTGATTTCCTTTTGTAGTGTGCCGTGGGAAACAGAGGCCTGAGCTACAGCAACATATGCTTGCTGTTCCTAAACTGTGGATTGAGGCTCCCTAGGAAACTATAGAAAATGTGAAAGTCACCATGGAGCGTTTTAAATTTCAAGTGAAGTAGGAAAGCAAAACATCTGTTAGATACCAAATAAACTGCCACCTCCAGGTAGTTCACAGATTTCACATTACAATGCAGTAATTGCTTTCTATGGTGTCACGTCCTTGAGAAGCAGAGTTTCAGTTGTGACTGTTAAGAACAGCAAATCCCATGGAAAAATCAGTGCGTGCTAGAATGTAACCACTGTATAGATTTTCATATGACCGCTAGTCTTAAGAAACTGCACCGCTCCCAATAGCGCATGTGTAACGTCAATAATGGTAGTTATTTAAGAAACTAGTAAAATGTGGTGTTTTTCTCCTTTGATGTATATGCCTTTTTTTTTTTTTTAAATCAAATGGCTACTTAGCTGTTAGGCCCTGGGTACTGGTTAAATTGTTTGGCTTTAAGTACTAAGTAACCCGGACTGTTAGAGCTTCAAAAATTGTGAGACACAAAGATCATTGTCAACCCAGATAGTTAAGAATTTCTGTTCTTTTTATTTTTTCTTTACAAGAACATTGTGGATCTCATACTCTTGTAATATTCCTCCATTGATGAAAGATAAGGTATAATTTGAACCCCATATTGGTAAATTAATGACAAAATATGAGATCGAGGACAATTATTTAATTTTTCCTGTGAATGACGACAACTGTCAGAAGATACCTTTCCCAGACAAATGTGTCATGTTTTTAAAACAATCCTTTTTACCAAATATCTTGCAAAATGTAGTCGTTTTGTAAAATATCTTGCAAAATGTAGTCGTTTTGTAAAATTTCTATCAGGTAAAAATGTCATAAATGAGAAAGAAAATATCATGCCTGAGTGGTGATCAGTTTCATTGTTTTTAATTTTCGTGTTAGTAAAAACACTTACTGGGAATTTAAAAAATGTTCATGTGCTTCAAAATATATAAATATATGAAATATACTGAGGAACTCTCTTTAACTCCTCTCAATTAGAAATGAGTGTCCCTGGAGGGAAAAATTGTGCCACCAATTACAGGATTAATAACATGTTGCTAGCGGGCAGGAACATTTAACCTTGAATTAAAACTTCAGTAGTGATTAAATATGGACAAATGTAATACTAAGCTTACTGACTTTATTCTTTTGTTATATATTTCCAGTATTCTGGGTAATTTTAAAATGATATATAATGAAAAGCAGTAGTATGCCATTGCCATACACAGATCTCTCTACTTAGCCTACCCTGGATTTATATCCACTGAGTAGAAAGTATGCAAGAAAAAGAATCTTAGATGTGCTGCAAAGGTGTCGTACCAAGAGCAATCATTAAATTTAATAGATAGAGTTGGACAATGAAGATATGGAACAGCACATTACAGGCCACTTCTTCTGTACCATGTCCCTGATTTTTGTCTTCAATAAAGAAATCTGAAGCAGCTTGGATTTTACAAAATTCTTCGATATTTTCTAAAAATATAGTACATTTGGCTTTGAAGAAAGCATAATTTATGAGCAATCCGTCCATTTAGGCTATAAATGTGTGAGCTGCAAAGAGCAATAGTTGTTTTATTTCCATAGATGTTCCTAAAACTTTCCATGGTAAGGTGTCTGTTTCCGAAACTGACCAGCTAACGCAGTCATCACTTTGTCTTTTTCAGTGAGTTGATTATATATTAATGCAATGAATAACAATGAATTTATTAAGTTCTTAAGTTTTTTCCTAACTTAGAATGGTTTGAATCTGAAGTGTTCTCCAGAAAGCTCATATACTGAATGCTCTGTCCATGATCTAGCAGAATTGAGAGGTAGTGTTTGGGGAGGCAGTTGGAAAAGGAGGGCTCTAACCTCAGCTATGCATCAGTGTATGTGTGGATTCATAGCTTGATGGACTGTTGGGAGGTAGGAGAAACATTAGGAGAGCCGAGCTGCAAGATGCAGATCATTTTCATTTCCTGGTCTCCCTGAGGTAAGCAGGTTTGCTCTAACACATGTCCTGCACCATGACACTCAGCCTTCCCTAGGGCCTAGGGTTATGGGCCTGTTGACTGGAATAAAACCTCTGAGACCACGGGCTTCAACAAACTTTTCCCCACTCAAACATGATCTGTTTCCGGTATTTTGTCATTGCAGTGGAGCACTAACACATGAGAAATCAAATCAGACTTCTTCACTGTGGTGAGATCTTCCTTTAAACTGAAGAAAATGTGACATAATTTTCCTGAAACTTTGCTAGCATCTTACCAAACAGATGTTTGCAATTCTAGACTTTTAAAAAATACCGGATTTGAGATATGTGGGAAAAAGTTTGAAAGAGTCAAATAAGGGCCACTACTCAGCTCACAGTATGCTGCTAAATGTATATTTTATGGTGGTGCCCACAACCTTTTTCATATCCTTACATACCATGTGTTTTCTTGATATATTGTCCAGGAACTTTATTCTTGTGTCTCTGAAACCTACTGAGATTTTTCCTGGATTTGCTCTCTAGCCTATCATTTCTATTTTAAAATTTTAGGACCTAGAGACTTTTTTTTTATTTTGCTTGCAATAATTTGAAGAGAAATTCTAGGTTTGACATAGAAAAAAATATATGAATTGGAGAATTCATTTTTGTACCTCATTGAGCACTGTAATAGAATAATTTTCCCCCACTGGATTTTTTAGACAATTAGAAAACTAAGATTTTTGATATAGTAATGCCAATAAAATGTCAATTATTTTAAACATAGGACCAATTTTATTAAAGATAAATAAATTTAATAAATCTATGTTTATTATGGATATAGCATTGAATAATTTAGCTTCTGAATTTCTTTTTGGGTAAGTTTTACTCTTTTAAAAATTGTTTTATCTAATCAATTACTGCATTTTGAAATAATTGTGTATGAAAATCAGTATTTTTATATATAAAATGAAGTAGAATGGAATCGAACACTGCAAAAGAATTCAAAGAATATTCTGGCTACAATATAAATTATATTTCTCTTGATAAATGGAAAGCAAAAATTTAAAAAACCTAGGTGTATCTGTAGAAGTTTATGAAATCATTACATCTTGTATATTAGATTCATTTTAAATTTAGATAAAAGTTTTACTTTGATATTTGAAATTTGTCTACAGCATTCTATTTTCATTTATTTGCTACAATTCATGAGAATTTTAAAGAATGTTCACTTTACTATTCAGAAATCAGTTTTGTTACTGAGCAGGAAGTGTGGGAATATTGTGCATACAGCACAGTTTGGTTAGATCTTTGATTCCTTGTGATATAACACATGAGAAAGTTTGCTTCTTCTACATAGGCTTTTGGAATTCAGTCTTAAAGCTTTCCATTTATACTATTTAGTGACCATTTGATTAACTCAAATCATAAGTTGATTTTCTTAATAAAGGACTTATTTCAGGGGCTTATCATAACTTTTCTTTAAAATTCTCAGTTTACATTGATCTAGTCTAGTCCCAAATAATAAAATGTTTCAAACTGTCTAATGATATGATCTAAAATGCATGCGCATTTGTATTGGGAGTAGTGAGAAAATTAGGATCTCTCTTGCCTTTATAGAATCAACATGACTACCCTTTAAATATAAATTCAAAATGACTAGATTGATTCTTAACAGTTTTTAATCACAATGGGTTACACAAGTTTATTTTAGTATACATTACTTTTTATACATGACTGGTAGTTTATTAGAAATCTTTTTACCTTGTTCTTGTTAACAATTTATGCTAATATTGTAATGGTGCTAATAAAATGAGATAACCAATTGCTAATTCAAGAATTCTCTCTCACAAAGATTAACTGTCATCAAAGATTAGTCCTTAGATATACAATGACAATAAAAAATATTATGCATACAAAATGCCAATCTGATGCTTAGCAAAATATTCGTAGTCTGATTGGCAAACTTTGGAAACTATACAGGAGCAAATGGGGCAGGTTATTTTGTTAATGCACTACAGATCCACTAATGTCTTGAATTATACCTAGAAATTGAACTTAAACTGATTCTGACTTTATGATAGTCAAATCAAGTAGTATCGTCTTGGTAAGTGAAGTTGGAATAATTTTAATATTATCATTTGTTTATTCTATAATAGATAATATTATTTACTTGCCCAAGATCAAACCAATGGTACAAGTAATTGTTGCATTATAGTTAATGAATGATTCCTGTTCTTAATTTCTTTAAACTTTGTTTTACAATGAAATTTTTATAAATGATCATTATATTCAAAAGGTGTTTTAAGGTATTTTTCTTGGTTTTTATTTTTGTTTAATGGGGAGAGTTTGGCAATATTTTGGAATTAAACCCAAGACATCATGAATGCTAGACAAGTACTTTAGCACTGTGTTAATATCCCCAGCCCTTTTTAAATTTTATTTTGGGACACGATCAAGTTGCCCAGACAGACCTGTAACTTTTGACCATGCTGAATTAGATTTCTATATCGTCGTGATTAGAGGTGTTTGTCACTATGGCCTATGATAACTTGTCTCTTGAAAATAAATGATTAATATCTTCATGCTGCTAGATGTGATTCTCTTTATACTTATTACTACTATGCACTTGAGGTTTTAGTTTATGTGGCCACTTTATAGTAAGAAGAGGTACTATGTTAAAATATTCATTCTCTATTTCTTATTCTACTATCATTATAGTTCATATTTTATATTAAAACAAGGAAATTATTTATGAATGTTTGTAAAAGTTAAAAAATATTATTTATTATGTGTAAGAAAATGCTTGTACTAAATAAAAGCATGTGCTTAGAAAATTTTCCATGAGGTAACTCCCACAAAAAGATAGGAATTGGCTTCCTAACATCATCGGATGTCAAGGACATCCGATGGCTTTGAAAGGAATCTTAGAGCTTGTGTTCACCCAAACTTCACAATGAAACATTTCACCTCAACAGATTAGTTATTACTGTAATGCAGACTTCTTAAACAAATGCCTCCTCAAATAAAGGGCATGCTTCTGGATTAAAAAACATCAAAGGTAAAAACACACCTGTCCTGCTTGCACAAGAACATTAGTCAGGACAGTGTACTACACACAAACAAAAACCAAGCCACACAATTTCAGTAATTTAAAACATTGGAAGTTTGCTGAAGTACTTTTTTCTACAAAGTTGTCCTGGGATCCAGCCTCCTTATCCCATCCAATTCCACCTTTGATTTCTAGAATTGTTGAGCTGGGAAATGAGCAAAAAGTGCCGGGAGACTGCCCAGGGATGTGTTCAGGAGATGTCCTAGAAGGGCATACCACTTCTGTCCACTTATGATTGCCTGGAACATAGGCCATACTCACGAAGCAGCGTAGTATAGTAAATCTGCATGCCTGTGGGAAATGACTTAGGGACAAGTTGGTGTTCTCTCCTACGAGGCCTTTGCAGATGGCTCACATCCCTGGGGGATTATCCTTCCAGCTCCTTTTTTGATCACTTAAATGCCACCATTTAAGTAAGAGCCATGCATGTGTGAATTTGTGATTATCTGGGGATTTTAATAAGAATTCCAATTAGTAGTATAATTCCTCTCTTACTTTATGAATACCCATGTCTAACTTATTAAAATGAGACTATTTTCAGTTGTAGTAATAAATAGAAATTGATTTTTTAAGTGTCATTGTAACTTGGGTTATTAAACTGTGACTGCTGAATGTTATTAACACAATTGATTTTCTTTGCACTTTGAATTCGACTAAGAAGGAGGTATCATGTGATGCTCAACTCATAGACAACTGTAAAAGGCTTAATGAATCTACAGTTCACCCTAGGTGATACACTTACTTATACCGTGTACTATACTACTCATCACTGACAAGACTTTTTGTAAAAATAAAACAGCAACATTGTGCTTGGAATAGCAAATAGCCATAGTCAATATTAATACAGTTGAGATAATATTGCAGAAAACATTTGCCTAATTCACTTGAAATAAATATAACCAAATTTCCTAAACATATTAAGAAGTTTAAAACATGCTCAAAACAAATGACAAGTATTGTGCTTAAGACTGACCATCTCTTTTTAAAAGGCAAATTGGAGTAGCTTGCATACAGTGGGCTGAGTGGCTCGCAAGCTACAGTTACCACCCACTTAACAAATACAAGTATTGTCTTCATATCATTATATATTTTCAATTTTTTTATTTACAAAGAATCTACATAAAAAATAGAACAGACAAGCAAGTTTAGCAAGGTCATGGTACAAGGTCACATAGCCATCCACAGAAATCTAGTGTTGGCCTGTATACAAGCAATGAACAATTCAAAAGTAAAATTGTAAAGGCACAAGTTACAACATCACAAAAAAGCTCAAAGTAACATTACTATATAAATCTACCAAAATACATTCATTATCTGTATCCTAAAAACTATAAAAACTGATCAAAAGTGCTCAAGTACAACCTAAATAAATGGAGAGAGACTATGTATGTGAATTGGACAAATATCAAAACATTTATTCTCCTTAAACTTATCTATAGGTTCATCTCAGTATCTACCAAAATCTCAGCAGAATTCTTTTTTTTTTTTTTTTTTTTTTTTTTTTTTTTTTTTTTTTTTTTTCAGTGAAGGGAGGCATGAAATTTACTTCTGGACAGGCCATGTGGATGACAAAGGAGGCCACTGTGCTTTTTTGTTAAAACTATCTTAACTATTTTTGATATACATATATATAAACATATACATAGTTTTTCTTTCAGTTTGTCACACAAGTGAAACAATACGATGCTTACACGTGTGACTTGTTTTTTTTTCACTGAAAAGTATGTTTTTAGTTTTTTATACTGTTCCTTTCTCTTAATTCTCTATTTTATCAGTTCACATTTATTTTCAATCTGATCTCATTAGCACTTCAGTACTTTTCCAATTGACCAAATTAACTTGTTGCTCTACAAAAATTATTCTCACCCAAGTGTGGTATATTGATATTCTCAACCTCTCCCTCTTCCCCTCATTGTCCCTGCCTCTGTCTCTCTGTCTCTGTGTTTCTCTTTGTCTCTCTCTGCCTCTCTTTCTCTCCCTCTGTGTGTGTGTATGTTGTGCATGTGTGCAACGCTGGTAATTTCTCTATGTAAGATCATAGCTTCCAAGAAAATTTCATTTTACCTTCCTCTTTCCAGTTTGGATGGCTTTTTTGTTTTCTTGCTCTATTGCTTTAGCTAGTACCTTGAGCACATTGTGGAACAGCAGCACTAAAAACATTTGTGACGCATTCCTGAACTTTGGGTGAAAACATGCAATGTTTTTAAATAATATTCTTGTTTGAAGTATTTCCATTCATTATTCTAGATTTACTAAAAATCAAATAATAGAATATTTATACTGTATTAAGGTAAACATGAAAATTTCTGACATGTAAATATATATTTTAAAATCAAAATTATCTGTCTAGTCACTAAATATAATAAGAGAAAAGGAATATTGCATTATTAATTTGCCTGGAATATATCTCATTGTTAACGAGATTGAGTACCTTTCAGGTTTCTTGTCAGTATTCTTTTTTTTTTTAAGAGAAAAAGACACACACAAGAAAGACAAAAAGTAAAAGAGACAAACAAACAACTAGAGTAAATGCACAACAGTAACATTACAGGATTACAAAACAGGATAATAGAAGCTTGACAATGGTTGCAATATTGCATCTCATTATCTTTGAAACGGTTGTTTACATTAACAGATATAGACATGTAAAATTGATCTAATCATATGAGTATTAACTGTTCTTTCTCAATAACGAATATATTCAGCAGTATGTTCGTTTTAGTCATCTTATATATACATATATACCAATTTGTATCTTTTCCTTTTCCCTTCCCTCTTTCCCGCTTTTCTCTTCCCAATTACCTTTGCTCTTCGAGTTGTTTTTTACCCTTACATAGTATTTATTATAGATTTTGGATCATATATACTTTTTCAGTTTCTTACACTAGGGAGACAATATGGTATTTACACATGTGGGTTTGATTTATCTCACTTACGAGTATGGTCTTAAGTCGTATCCATTTACTTACAAAAGTCTCAATGCAATGTTTGTTAATAGCTGAGTAGTACTCCATTGTATAAAAATACCACATCATTTTATCCATCCTTTGATTTATGGGCATTTGGGTTGTCTCCAAGATTTGGCTATTACAAATTGGGTTGCTATAAACATGGGTGCACAGATATCACTGTGGTATGATGTTTTCTATTCTTCTGGGAAAATACCCAGAAGTGGGATAGCTGGGTTGAATGGGATCTCTAATCCTAGCTTCTTTTTTTTTTTTTTTTTTTTTTTTTTTTTTTTTTTTTTTTTTGTGGCACCGGGGATTGAACTCACAACCTCGTGCCTGCCAGGGCAGGCGCTTAAGGCACTGAGCCAAACTCCCGGCCCTGGTTTTTTGAGGCAGGGTGGTACTGTGTAGCTCAGGCTGGCCTTGCACTCGCGTTGTAGCCCAAGCCGGCCTCGAACTCACAACGCTCCGCCTACCTCAGCCTCCCGAGTGCTGGGATTAAAGGCGTGCGCCACCACGCCCGGCTAATCCTAGCTTCTTGAGGAATCTCCATACTGATTTCCACAGTGGTTGCACCAGTCTACACTCCTACCAACAGTGGAGAAGAGTTCCTTTTTCCCCACAGCCCCTCCAACATTTGTTGTTGCTTGATTTTTAAAACTTGGCCATTCTTTCTAGAGTGAGATGAAATCTCAGTGTTGCTTTAATTTGCATTTCCCAAAGGACCATTGATGTTGAACATTTTATCATATATTTATTTGCCATTAGTATGTCTTTCTCTGAGAAGTGTGTATTCATTTCAGATGCCCATTTTTGGATTGGGTCTTTGAATTTTAGGGGCCTGATTTCTTTTAATTCTTTATATGTTTTAGATAGAAGTCCTTTGTCTGATGGACAATTGGCTAAGATATTTTCCCAGTTTGTGGGTTTTCTTTTCACTCTGTTGGAGATTTCCTTTGACATGCAAAAAATTTAGGTAAGACAAGATCCCAGTTGTTGATTCTGGGAAGTGTTTCCCATACAATTTGATTTTTGTTCATGAACTATCTGCCTACTCCTATGTCGTCAAGATTTTTACCTACTCTGTGTTCTAGTAAGTCTAGTGTCTCTTTCTATATTCAGATCTTTGATCGATTTTGACTTTATTTTAGTGCATGGTGATAGACATGGATCTAGTTTTAGTTTATGGCATATAGAAAGCCACTTTTTTCAGCACCATTTGTTAATGTACATGTTTGGCCCCTTTGTTAAAGATGAGGTGGCTAAGTGTGTTTGTAGTTGTGGCTGTATCATCTAATCTATTCCACTGATCTTCAGGTCTGTTTTGATTCCAGTACCATGCTGATTTTATCCCAGTGGCTTTGTAGAATAGTTTCAAGTCGGGGGTTGTGATACCTCCTGCCTTCCCTTTGTTGCCCAGAATTGCCTTTGCTATTCTAGGTCTTTTCTGATTCCAGATGAATTTCAGGAATGCTTTCTCTAGTTCTGTGAGGTAGGCAAGTGGTATTTTGATTGGGATTGCATTAAATCTGTATAACAATTTTGGGAGAATGGCCATTTTCATGATGTTTGTTCTTCCTATCCATGAACAGCTAATATTTTCCATTTTCTGAAATCTTTGATTTCCTTCTTCAGAGTAATGTAATTTTCACTGTATAGATCTTTTACTTCCTTTGTTAGATTGATTACTAAGTATTTCATTTTTTTGGTTGTTATAGTGAAGGGTGTGGTTTCCCTTATTTCTCTCTCAATGACTTTGTTGTTTGTGTACAGGAATGCTATTGATTTTTCAGTGTTAACCTTGTATCCAGCAACATTACTGAATTTGTTTATTACATCTAGAAGTCTTATAATGGATTTTTGGGGGTGTTCTTGGGGTTCTTCTATGTAGAGTATCATATTGTCTGCAAATAATGATAATTTCACTTCTTCCTTTCCTATCCTTATTCCCTTTATTTCTTTCTCTTGTCTAATTGCTCTGGCTAATATTTCCAGAACTATATTGAATATGAGTGGTGATAATGGACATCCTTGTCTTGTTCCTGATTTTAGGTTGGAAGTTTTCAGTTTTTCTCCATTTAGTAAGATGTTGGCTGTTGGTTTATGATATATGACTTTTATCAGGTTGAGGTAGAGACCATCTAGTCTGATTTTCTGTAGGGTTTTTATCATGAATGGGTGTTGGATTTTGTTGAAAGCTTTTTCTACATCTATTGAGATGATCATGTGGTTCTTGTCCTTGGCCCTGTTGATATGGTGTATTACATTTATTGATTTCCGTATGTTGAACCATCCCTGCATTCCTGGGATGAATCCCACTTGATCATGGTGTATAATCTTTCTGATAACTTTCTGTATTCTATTTGCCAGTGTTTTATTGAGGATTTTTGCATCTATGTTCATGAGTGAGATTGCCCTGTAATTTTCTTTTTTGGTTGGGTTTTTTCTGGTTTTGGTATTAGGGTAATACTTGCTTCCAGGAATGAGTTAGGGAGACTTACTTCCCTTTCAATTTCATTGAAGAGTTTAAGGAGTGTTGGCATTAAGTCTTCCCTAAATTTCTTTTAGAATTCAGCAGTGAATCCATCAGGGCCTGCGCTTTTCTTTGTTGGTAGGGTCCTAATTACATTTTCAATTTCATTAGCTGAAATTGGGTTATTCAGCAGCTTTACATCTTCTTGATTCAGCTTTGGTAATTCATAGGTTTCTAGGAATCTGTCCATGTCTTCTATGTTATCGAATCTATGTGAGTAAAGATTTTCGAAGGAGGTGTTGATGATCTTCTGTATTTCCACAGGGTCTGTAGTGATTTTACCCTTTTCATTTCTTATTGCATGAATCTGAGTTTTTTCTTTCCTCTTCTTGATAAGGTTGGCTAGGGGATTATCAATTTTATTTACTCTTTCAAAGAACCAACTGTTCGACTCATTAATTCTTTGTATTGTTTTCTTAGTTTCAATTGCATTAATTTCTGCTCTAATCTTAATAATTTCCTCCCTTCTTTGGGCTTTGGACTTGACTTGCTCTTCTTTTTCTAGAAGTCTGAGGTGCAGCATTAGGTTGTTTATGTGTGTTCTTTCCACTTTTCTGATGTGGGAGTTTAGTGCTATAAATTTCCCTCTGAGCACTGTTTTCATTGTGTCCCACATATTCCGGTAATTTTTATTTGCCTTTTTATTCAATTGTAGGTATTGTTTAATTTCTTGTTTAACTTCTTCAGTGACCCATTGGTTATTTCGGAGAGTATCATTTAATTTCCATGTGTTTATGCAGTTATTGTAGGTTTTTTTATCATTCATTGCTAATTTTACTGTGCTATAGTCAGATAATATGCATGGAATTATTTCAGTTTCTTTGCATTTACTTAAGCATGTTTTGTGGACCAGTATATGGTCTATTTTAGAGAACGACCCGTGTGCAGCTGAGAAAAATGTATATTCTGATGTTGATGGGTGAAATACTCAGTACACATCTACTAGGTCCATTTGTTCACAACTTTGATTCAGTTCTGTTATTTCTTTGCTGATTTTTTGTTTGGTTGATCTGTCTCTCTGGGACAGTGGGGTGTTAAGATCCCCTGTTATAACTGTATTATAGTTTATTCGGTTTTCCATGTCTATTAAGAAGTGTCTTACATAGTTGGGTGCTCCCATATTCGGTGCATGTATATTTATGATTGTATTCTCTTCCTCTTGAAGTTTTCCCCTAACAAGTATGTAGTGACTTTCTTTATCTCTTTTGATCATTTTTGGTTTGAAGTTCATATTGTCTGCAAACATAATAGCTATCCCTGCTTTTTTCTGGGCTCCTGTTGCATGGAGTAGTGTTTTCTAGCCTTTGATTTTTAGTCTGTGAATTTCCTTTTGAGTGAAATGTGATTCTTGTGCATAGCATATTGCTGGATTTTGTTTCTTAACCCAGTCTGCTGGTCTGTTTCTTTTTATTGGTGAGTTGAGACGATTTACATTGATTGATATAACTGATATGTACTGACTCTTCCCCGTCATGATATCTTTCTGTGTTGGTTTTCTACATTTTCTGTTTAATTATTTGTCCTGCTTAGTGGTTTCCTTTTGTTGTTGTTCTTAAGATTGTAGCTATCTTTGTCTGTTTCTGGAGTGTGTTTCAGTACTCTTTGTAGTGTTGGTTTGGTGGCCATAAATTTCTTCAGTTGTTCTTTGTCATGAAAGTATCTTATTTCTCCATCAATTTTTAAGAATAGTTTTTCAAGGTACATCAATCTGGATTGAAAGTTGTTTTCTTTCAGGATTTGAAATACTTCACTCCAAGCTCTTCTTAACTTAAAGGTTTGTGTTGAGAAGTCTGCCGTGATTCTGATAGACTTCCCTTCATAGGTGATCTGTTTCTTTTCTCTGACAGGTTTTAGTATTTTGTTCTTGTGCTGTATTTCTGATACCCTAATTATTATATGTCTGGGTGAAGATTTATTTTGGTTATAGCTAATTGGGGTTCTGTATGCCTCACTCATCTGTATATCAGATTCTCTTCCCATGTTTGGAAAGTTTTCTGCTATTATTTCTGTGAATAGTTTTCACAGGTCATTAGTATTGACCCCTGCTTTTTCACTGATGCCTATTAATCTTATGTTATTTCTCTTGGCAACATCTTGAAGCTGTTGAATTGTTGTTTCTTGGTTCCTTCCTTTTTTTTAATTTTTTTTAAATTTTTATTTATTTATTTATTTATTTTTGCACCAGGGAGCAAACTCACAGCCCCACTGAGCCAAACTCCCAGGCCTAGTTTTTTTGAGGCAGGGTCACACTATGTTGCTCAGGCTGGCCTTGCACTTGCGTTGTATCCGAAGCCAGCCTTGAACTCACCACGCTCCACCTACCTCAGCCTCCCAAGTGCTGGGATTAAAGGCGTGCGCCACCACTCCCGGCTCCTTACTATTTTTAAGAGATCTTTTCTTTAGTGGCCTTAAGTTCCCATGCTGTCTTCAAGATCTGAGATTCTATCTTCAGCTTCATTCATGCAGTTTTTGAAACTTCCCATGGAATTTTTCATTTCCTGCATTTTCCTTTGAATCTGTTTCATGCATTCTGGTTGTGTCTTATATTGTTCATTCAAAGTTTTCATCATTTTCTTAAGTTCTTCTATTTTTTTTATCTTGCTCTTCTTCAGATACACACAACATTTCTTTCTTAATGATTGTCATTTCATTTTTTAGCTGAGAGTTTGTTCCTGATTTGAGTTTCACTATAGCTTCCTCAAGCTGTTTCTTTACTGCATTTGCTATCATTTCAGAAAGTTCAGTTGTGTGACTCCCAGTGTCTTCCATTTCAGTGTCTCTTGGGTATGTTCTCGGTGGGCTGGGGGATTGAGACTGCCTCTTGGTCTTTCGTTTTGTCATTTTCTTCTGGGACCTGTGTGGCTCTATGTCCTGTGAGGCTGACCAGTCATTCCCCTGGTGGGTTGCGCTGAGTTGCAGGACCAGGTAGAGCTGAATCCTCTGTGCAGCTAGTGAGAACACACTCCTCCGCCTTACTGGATGGGGGCCGAGACCTCCCGGACCCAGGCAGCTAGGCGGAGCATACCCCAGAGTGTGGCGCCACCCGGACCCTGAGTCTGGCTGCAAGGGGTTCAGAGCCTCTGGAGTGCCAGGCAACCCTGGGCAAGTCCCAGGCCTGCAGTGCTGGGACCTTACTCCTGACTGGGCTGGCCTGCAACCTCTAGGACTCGCTGTGCCGGCCACTCCACTGAACAATGGACCTCGAGCCCTGAGCTCTGATGGGCAGAGCCCAAGCTTTCCAAGGCCCTGCAGCTATGCTGGCCAGTCCCTGATGAACAGCTCTGGGGTCCTGGGCTGGGCTGGGCTCAGTACCTCTGTGTCCTGACAGGCTGGCCAGGCATTCCCCTGGTGGGTTGCACTGAGTTGCAGGACCCTCTTGTCAGCATTCTTTAGTTAACTTCTTATTCATTAAATGCATATCTTTTATTTCTTTTTTCATGAATATGTATTTTTTAATAGTAAGATGATTAACCCTTTCCTGTCTGGTACCTTATAAAAATATCTTCCAGAGCAGTTCAGATTGTAGGATTTTTTAAAAATGGTTTTCCATATAGTTTTCGAACACTGTAGTGTAAACATTTTTAGTCTTCAGTTCATTACTTCACAGTTTGCTTCTTTATTTAAATGTCCCATTCTGGGATGTTAAAAAGTGTCTGATATTTCTTGACCACTAGTTATTTTTAAAAATTTACAGACACTAGCAACCCAAATGTGAAAGTGCTTTACATCAGTTACAAGATATAGATCAGCAATTTCATATGAATATGAGCAATTTTGTTGTTCCATAGGGATAAGTAAGTTCTGAACTCTCAGAAAGACATAGTCCAAAGAGTTGGAAATTTTATCCCTAATGTAAAGTTCATAGATTCTCTTATAAAGCAGAAATTTGGGCAAGAAGTGGACTTTTGTGACCTGTAAGGATGACAGCTCCCACCCCAGCAGACTTCCCTAAGACAGACCCTTCTACTATTGTCCTGCAGTCAGTCTGAGAATGACTACTTTTGACATTGTTTTAGGGGCTCAGACACTGATTTTTAGGACTTTCCATTGAAACAGAGGTATGACATCTGCTCTCATCTCTATCTAAAGATATCGAAACCCTAACATACATGGAGATAGGCTTTGAGGGATGTGATGAATTCGTAAGTGAGGGGCTTTGGGTGGAATTTATACCTTTAGAAAAAAGGCTCAAGGTAATCATGTTCATCCCTTTTACTGTGTGAGGATGTAATGAGAAGTACCTTCTATGATATAGTAGTAAGGGGTCCTTACCAGACTTTTAATTTGCCAGCACCTTGAGTGTGGGCTTCTCAGCCTCCAGAACTGTGACATAAGAATTTTTGTCCTTCATAAGCTACCCAGCTTATGGGATTTTGTTATAACAGCCGCATAGACTAATGCACACACTATCTTTGTAATCATCACAGCGCCCTTATTAAGTGAATACTGGTAAATGGCCTTATATGGTGAGTGAGGAAAACAGGGAGAGTGTGCCTGAAAGATTCTCCAGTGCCATGCAGCTGGATTCCTTGCTCTCTACTTGATTTCTAATTTTGATTCACATCATATTTTGAGCACTTTTTGCTCACAAGAAAAGTGACCATATTTTGTCAAGAATAGAAAGAAGGAATTCATATTTTCAAATATAATATAAATCTGAAACTTCCAAATGACCTGTACTAGGTGTGGTACCTTCCTTGATTAGTAAATATATACTTATTTTAGATATTAGTCCTGAAACCAAATCTGTTACTCATTGATTCAATATGTTTAGCATACGATACAGTAAAGACAGCGTTATTAAAGCTATAATAGTATTGACTTGTAAATCGAAAGGTAATCCAGGAATTCAAAGCCAGGAAGAGGAATTAAGGTACTAAGCTGCAGGGGCATATTTCAGATCTCTAACAAATTATCAGTTTCATTAGCTGTAAGCACAACTAAGCGAAGATCAGTGAGTCACAGGCTGAATGCATCAGAAAGTGGCTGGAGAAAGTTCATCAGTACAGGCAAGCAGATCTTTGCTCTTTCATGTGAAACAGAACATTTTGTTCCACAGACTCTCCTGGGAGCTGTGAGGGATTTGGAATCAGCATGAAGTGATCTCAAATGCAATGACATTGAACAAGTCAGTTACTGTCTGAAAGTGTTAGGTAGCACCTCTTTTACATGGTAGGATCCAATAGCATTAGAATGGGAAACAATTGACAAAAATGTAAAGCTCTATGCAATGCTAATGACCTTGGTAATTAACATTTAAATCATGAACAGGGAAGTTACAAGATTTCTATTTAGAGCAAAAGGGGAAAGAGTACAGAAGTGGAAAAGCAGAGAGGACATTGCAGAGGACAGGAGAAAGCGCAATGTGATACTCAAGGCAGATTTTCTCCCTCTTCCCTATTCACCTTGGGCGGCCCTGGGCATTAGGACTTTTACCCACAGAATTTCTTTCTGAGGGAAATCTTCGCTGTGACTGTTACATCGGTCTTCTCTTGTGAAGTAATGTGCACACATCAAAGAAGTTTTCTATTAGAATCAAAGTGCTCTTCAATTGGAAACCTTCTTAAATAATGCATGACACTTGAAGATGTTGGTTGTCATTCTTAATAATTAACTATGTCTAATTTTGGCAGCAACTGAATTTTATTTTCTCCAAGAGTTTGACATACTACTTGATTTAGAGGAGCAAGAGATTTAAATATTACACAGTGCTGGGAGCCACAGTTTCTGAATAAATTTCCCAACAACCTGCATTAGTTTATCAAGTGGATTTTTCCATTTCATTGATAAGTAGATGATTGAAAACATAGGTACTTAGATATCATTGTGTGTGTGTGTGTGTGTGTGTGTATACATATATCATTCTGGTGGTCATGTGTATAAATCAGTATAAATATTTAAGCATTATAATAATGACTCATTTTAATTAAAAATTTTTTTTAGAAAACTATCATTATGAATATCTAGGAATTGTCCATTATTTTCACTTTACTGCAGATAAGCACCTCATGTTATTCAACTCTGTATTAATTGCAGCTATAATCAAAATATTTTGAACAAAACAGGTCCTCAAAGGTGAGTTGGATTTTTTACTATTATCTTGCGAATGGAATATATTAAATTAAATTACTTATATTCTTATTTGAGAAAGTATAGTACAGTTGCAGGTGATTGTGCTAAATAAGAAGCAAATACCCTGAACTTTCTTTCCCAGATCAGAAAGCGGACTTATTTATAACTGCATTTTAGTCTTTTTGACTGGGAAACAGAAGCCTGGCTATGAAAATGATTCAGGTGACAGATGGTGATTATTATTTTATTTAAGAAACACATATTGGGAATATATGCCAGGCCCTATTTAATAACTTTAAAATTATTGGGAAAATGTGGATAAGACAAATACATATAGGGAAATATCTAATTTACAAGACATCAGAAAATATATCCTATGATGTTTGTTAGTGTTTATAATATATGCCTATCACTCTGTTCTCATTTATTGGAACTTGTCCTGATGTCTAGATATTAGTAGAATTAAATGTTACAATGTGTGTGAAAAATTGTTATGAGATAAAGAATTAATATTTATTTTATTTTAGCATCAAATTATTCTTGACTTTTGTCTGAATATAGAAAATGTAGTTTGAGAACTATGAGTGTCTACCAAATAAGGACTTTCAAAATAGGAATATTCTGATAAGCCTTTCACATTAAAATTAAGTAATCAGAGATTGATTTTTTTTCATTATTGACATAAAAGAAACTGAATGAATAGGTAATAATGAGAGGAGAAAATACAGATATTATAACTTAGAATTATAAGCAAAGTATTAATTTACAGTAGTAATTGTACTACCATGATATTTTTCAAATAAATGCATAAACATTATTACTTAGTGTTTGTGTATTTTGTGGGGGTTTTTATTATTATTACAAATGAGAATATAGAAACAAGTCGAAACAATTTGTGTTGAATAAGTTTCAGAAATATTTGTATGTTTGTAAATTATGATCTCTGAATTGAGATTGTTAACTACCTTTGAAAATTTAATCCTTGAATATGTATTTCTTGCATGAAAGAATTAGCTGCTGTGTTCTATCAAAATATTCTCATTTTCTCAAGCTATATGTTTACATTTAGCAATTTATAAATCTTTATTGCTTCTCATGTTAGTATTTATTGCAATCCTCCCCTGAAAATTCTTTTCTTAAGCTTTGCCACTCTTTTACTTCTACAACTGTTCTTTCTGTCCGACCTTTCACAGGTTTTCAACAGTTTATTTTTTATCTTTTCTAATTAACTGAGATGCTGGGTTTCATCTGGAGAACCTCATGTCCTGTAACTTTTTTCTGTAGAGCTATACAATATCAGAATGTGGTAGATTATTTCATTTGCAGATTCATGGATCTCATTAGCAAATCCTGTTACTTTTCTGAGACTGAAATTTTACACTGTCACCTTCAGTACAGAAGATGTTTTTTAAAACCGTGTGTTTTGATTGTCGTTTAAAACTGCAGAAATAGTGATGAATAGAGACATCTGCCAGCACATGTACAGATTGATAATGACTTTATTTGTACTTTGGCCTAATGTGTATCTTGACAGAGCATCAAAACAAGAAAAGGAAGAGCTCGTCAGACAGTGGGAAATGGTCAGATGCTCACAGAATAACGAAAAGTCACTGTCTCTTACCTTTTAATGTTCTGATTATGCAAAAAGGTACTATTTTATCATGAATTTCAAAAGGAAATGATCAAACATTACCCCTACATTGGAGGTGTGCCAAACATTTGGGTCTCAAAATGCTTGCTTCTCCTCAAGTTTAATATTTCATTGCCTCTTATTTATTATCTACCTTTGTCCACAAATTAGATCTTATCGCTATACCATGAAATCTTGGGTATCACAAAGGCTCCCATGCAGTTTTGTAACCATTGTGCTAAATTTCATTTTTCCTTAAGTCTAACACATCTCTTAAATGAACCCAACTTTTAGCCACCCCTTATGTTTCAATCTATCCACATTTTGTTTTGCCACATTCTGTTTGGAGGTCTCTCTGGGCCTTGTGACGGGCCATTCAAAGGTGTTCTAAAGCACTGAGACACATTATAAAACTATGTTAATAGATTTGCTATGTAATTGGTCATTTTCATAATTGATTGATTGTATTCTGGTGGCAATAACAACTAATACATTTGCATATTTATATGAACTTATATAAATTTTAACATTTGAGCCCAAAGAGATGTTCATTTTAATCTCAAAACATTCAGGCTTAACAAGAAAAATCTTTGTTTAGTCCTAAAATTAAAAGAAATGGACAAATATAATGTAAACCCTTGTTAAATATAGACTTACATAATTATCTTACATTTTCAACAACTGTTAATCATGGATTTTAATAGATGGAGTAGCAGACTTGGAACAAGGGAATTAATTAGTAGAAAATTGAATTAATTGTTATACAATGTACATTTATTCCTATCATTGGTCGGAAGAACAAATGGAAGCATTTTTTTCATATTAAAATTTATGACTTACTAATTTCCCCGTCCTGAAATACATCATTTCCTCTATACTTGTGTTTATTAGCTTCCAATATAACTACTTAAATGTAAAACATGCCTATATTTGAGTTTATTCTGGGGCTATTTGACTTGAGACAGTGAAATTAATGGTAATACTACTACTATGTTTAATATCTTCATCTTGAGTCAACTCTTTTAAATTATGGAATTCTCAGATATATCATTATCTTATGATAGTTTATGCAAATTAATTATTCATTTCATTTGTGTTCAATTGAAAGCAAAACATTTTTGACTTTCACATGATACAATTTCAAATGATGAGCTCTGACTCTGGGGAATTCCTTAAATTTTAGGAGTCCTAGGAATATGATGTGAAATACAAAGTCCTAAGGATATTATCAAAAAAACTTCTCTCATTGACCCACAACAATGATATAAATATATTCTGTGTGTTCAAAATCTGTGCAATTAACTTTATGTCAAGAAGATTTGGTCTGTTTTACTCTTTCTATACTAGTTGCTCTTCTGACACATCTGGAAAGTCTCATCTGTATGATTATTCCAAGGAACATATATTCCCTGGAAGTTATTCTAGAAAATTCAAGAATGTAGAAGTCTTCCTGTTGTGTATTTTAAAAAGTAAACATTTTGCATGTGCTGAAGCTTACGGTTTGTTTCCTGGTGTATGAAAGGTCTGATCAGCTGTCCAGTTACACAACCATTCTTAGTAGGGTTCAGGATAGCTGCTTTCGATTGAAGAGCCTCATGCTTGGAATTAAATTATGGGAGATTTTTCTATGAAAATTTTAAATATTGTACAGAAACAATAGCAACAGCAAATAGTGTAGAAAAGACATGTAAATATGCAAATAGGAAATATTCTCTTTTGGAGTACAGTTCTCTGTTGAGAGACAAAGAAAGCTTATGGTATTGTTATATAGAACGCTCACTCCAGGCTCCAGACTGGTGCAGTAGATCAGAAAATCGGGACCCTGTGGCCCCACCATGCCTGTGAATAGGAGACTGAGACTGGTGAAGCTTTAGAAAGAGGAGGAGTAAAGCGATCCTTTGATGTCTTTATCATGCAGGTTTTCGATAAGTAAGTGTAGACTTGAAGGAAAATAGGAGGCAGTCATTAAAGCATGTGACAGTGTGAAAGCACACACCTCCGTTAACAATCTGTGTTAAGATACAAACGCGTGTGTTTTTCACCCGAACCAGTATTACCCACTGAACTTACTATCCTAAACGAAGATGTATTTAGTGCTAAATCCATATGTTTTCTGTGGAGATGTCCATGTGGTACATCTGTTTCTATACTTGAAAAGTAACAATGTTAGGAGACATTACAGAATATTTTCCTCTTGTCAGTTGTGCTGGGACACAACTGGAATCCCAACCATTTAGTGGGTGAGGCAGGGGGAGACAAGTTCAAGGCCAGCCTGGGCAATTTAGCAAGACCTTATCTCCAAATAAAATATAAAATAATTAAAAAGAGGTAGGGATGTAGCTCAGTGTAGATCACTTTCCTAGCATATGTGAGGTCATGAGTTCAATCCCTAGTACTTCAAAATGAACAAGATTGTGAAGGAGGAGAGGTATTTAAAGTATTTGCCCCCTGTGGAAACCATAGAAAATATGTAAGCGTTAGAATTAACAAGGCAGTAACTAAGTATTTCTGAATTATTGTCAAATATTATTGAAGTGATTTGCAGGTTTTCTAGGATGTGTTAAAATGTGATGCATTATACTAACAAGAAAAGTACCGATAAGGTTTTTTTGTTGTTGTTCTTGTTTCATTTTTATTTGCAGCTATTGTTACAGAAACTGAACTCCAGAGATTTGCAAGATGATCTAATGCTCTTACAAAATGACTGTGGCTTTATGTATTCTCTCCTTTCCGTATAGATTTGATAGAACAAAGAAGACTATAAAAGCTTGAAGGATTATTATTTTTTTTACTTTGTTTTCATTTGTGTTTAGTGGAGTCCTTCTTTAATTCTTTTCTTAATGTCGACTTAGATTTACCAAGCGCTCCCTGTAATGTTTCCCAACCTGATGTGCATGGATTAGTGCCGACTTCGTAAGAGGCCTTGAGGTTTCATTTGTTTTTATACCTACTAGTCAGGCACAAGTGATGCAGAAGGGAAAAAAAAAAAAACATTATTCGCAAGTGTGTGTTCTTTAAATTATTACTTTATTTGTATTCTTTTGACTTTCAACTTATGGGCTGTTTTGCATTCAAGGCCAGGTCGGGCCACCAGGCCACTTCTCCTGCTCCATCTCTTTTGTCTGTGGTAGCTTCCATAGTCCCAGTGGGTACACACAGTGCTTTACGGTGAGAGCAAAACACATGTTTCTAGGAGAGTGAAACAATGTGGAAATAGTGATTAGGGCTAATATTTATGAGTGACAGTGTCCAAAGTGAGAGAAATCTACAAGCTTATCCTCTTCAGTTTGAAATGAAGCTGTGATTTCTCAAGCACAATCATTGTACTGCTTGCACCGGAATCATCAAGGACATTTGCTTAAAAACTGAAAATTTCTGAGCCCTACTTCAGACATAAGAGTGAGATATTCTAAAGGTGATGCACAGGGAACTGCATTCGTTTTCAACACTTTCCGAAAGCATCGTTCTTTCATTCCCAGGCAGTTAGCTGGATTTTCCTATCGCCCACATCTCTGCCTGTCCTGTTCATCACAGCCACAGTTTGCAGCCAGGGTGCATGCTTTGGAAGTCGCATGTGCCCCATTCAGATCTCATGTTCACGTTTCCTCCACCTGAATCACCTCTCCCCTTGAGCCCCTGTCCCACTTGAAAGGAGTGGGCTGCCAGCTGCCTGGGTCAGGCCAGTGAGCCTCTCTCCTGATGTGTGGCAGGCACTGTCCTAACCTTATTTGATTTTGTTATCCATGTCTTTAAGGATCACCATCTTTGAGCCCCTATGGTCTTGGGGACCTTCTTCTTCCTCTCCCTTTCTTCCTTCATTTACACAGGATGGGAAAGGAGCAGAAAGGGTATCTTCAGTTTGCCAGTACCACACTTTCCTTGGATCAGATTGAGGGACAGATTTGTTTTCTCCTATGTTGCTCCCAAGAACCACTTTGCAGGAGAGAAGAAATGGCGGGGGGTGGGATGGGGAGGCTTGGTGCAAACAGTGGGCACCCTCCTGCACCCTCCTAATGGTCCCAGCCCTCACTCTGCCCTGGGATGCTGGGCGACCTTGGAAGCAGGGCAGCGGTGGAGGGAGAGCCCAGAACCCAGGATGCTCTTCCGTGGATTGTGATGGCTCAAGGATGCAGCCTCAGGTAGGGGGAACAGGAACTACTGAGCCTGAAGCCTGGGAAACTGGGGTCCAAGGTGGGAGTCACAGAGACAGCCTCCTCCCTGCCGCCCCAGGCCCCAGCCCTGCCCCTCTGCCTGAGCGTTTGCACTAAGCCATTTGAACTGTGGCTCGGTGGAAAAGGAATGTTTCTGAGATCCTTTCAGCCACTTCCTTTTCTTAACCAGAATGTCATTTAATAAGGACACTTTTGGTCTAAAGCCTCTCAATGAAATGGTGCGATCTTGCCTCTTTTTTGTGTGTATTTAGTTAAGTCTTTCCTTGTCTCCCCACCATGGATTCAATAACCTTATCCTTTCACCTTACTTTAAATGACATGCAAGCCATGTGTAACTAGTGCAGAAGATAAAATGGTCCCACAATTCCAAAGTTTAGCTTTAAAAATGTGTTAAAACTCACTAAATCTTTACTTGGCCTGAATTTGATCCTTTATAGAGCCTCATACCGGGTTAAACCAGGGAAGCAAAGTCAGTAGGAGATAAATATTGAGATGTATTTTAAAAACCTGCCTCAGTGGATTTGAGGGACAGACCCAGCAGGTCTGCAGTGTGTGGTGTGAAGTGTGAGAAAGAGTAGACTAGAAATTTCAGGCACTGGCTGAAGGAGCTATCCATAGGGATAAATTCTTTTCTTAGGAATTCCTGCCTTTCAGTTGATTGAATTAGAAGCACCCAGATGATCTGAAATAATCCTTTTTATTATTTTTCCTCAAAGTTGATTTATTGTGATCTTAAATCACATCTGCAAGGTCTTTTTCTGGAAAAACCTAATTTAGTGTTTGACTGAGGACTGTAACCTATTCACCTAGACACATCAAAAGGACTTCCAGAAGCACAGTATTACATGTGAGTTTGCATTTATTTGGTCTAGTATTTTTTGTATCAGTGCTTGTAGTCAATTGTTTCTTATGAATCAGGTTTTATGTATTTGAGATACCCACCAAAGTTTATCCTTTTTCTGGAAACTGTTGCCCCAGAGAATTCCATGAGCCTCTTACATTCTGCCGAGCCTATTGGTCAATAGCTTGATAGAATTTATAGCTGTGTTTCCAGCCTTTTAATGGCTTTCTCAAAGTCATCAAAATCCATACTTAAATACCATGTTCAATATAATTAAATATTTAACAGCTATAGAAAATCTCTTTAGCTTTGTCCTGGTTCCTCCACTTACAACTTGAATAGGGGAAACATAGCTAAGAGTGCTAGACAAATTTGAAAAAGTATTCCTGCAGGATTTGTAATTACTTGGAGAAACATTTCAACTAAACACCAAATTTTGTAATATATCACTGATCTGCATGTTAGATAACATCGTCATTTTTGTCACCAACAGAAACTCACAACTCCTGATTTTATTTATTTATTTATCTATTTATTTATTTATTGCATAAAGATTGTCAAATGAAGAAGAAAGGAAAACAAAACCCAACACTCATCTTCTTACTCAAGTAACAAACTCAAGTAACAAATTATTTGGATGCATACAATACATTTCTAGTACATGTGACATGATTTCGGTGTGAAAACTAAGAATGATCTTTAAAACATCAGTTCTTTCATCCAGTCATGTCCCTTGATAACTTAACTGGGAGAAACTCAGGGATGTAGAATCTCATATTGGACCAAGAGCCTCTCAGCTTCTTAGTTTTGCAAAAACAACTGCTAACTGTGCAGTGCGGTTAGTCATGCTAAAAAGGAATGCAAATCACTTGATGCAAAACTGTCCTGGGACAAATTACTAATGGCAAAATGCCAGAAACATGAATGTCATTCTTTTTTGGTGGTAATTACTGGCCTTTTGAATGTTGTACACAGAGAGGAAAGATTTACATCATTGATCTCCCAGTGCAGACAGAGTGAACGGACTGTCAGGAGCACAATGAACCCTCACATTATAGATGCTGGTACTCTGATGTCTGTATTATCTTTTAGAGATTATTCCTTTTACTGAAGACAATGAGGATCACAGGGTATGTTTCCTAAAAGCAGTAATTATGTGAAGTGCATTGATTGTTCCTTGTTTCAGAATTGCCTCCGCATGCACACAAAAAACCCATACAAGCATGTTTCAGGCCGAAGTGGTGAACGATTAGGATCCTGGACTGTGGACCTGCTCTGTTGCACTGTTGGTGCACTTTTCTATACAGTGGCTATTTTTAACCCGTTATTTGGAATTGTCAGACATAGCTATCCTTTCAAAGTCTCAGTTTCTTATTGTGGAAAATTGATTTAATGCTCAGATATTATAGGGTTATCCTGAGACTCACACCAGCGGAGGTACGTAAAGGACTTTGTAAATTATGAAGGACAATTCAAATATTAGCAGATACGTCAAATGACTTTAACCATTCGAAGTGTGGAATTCAGACCGCAAAGCCGATGTTTGCGCCATGTAGACAAGTTGCATAAACGACTGACCCAAGTTCTCGCACTTTTGGAAATTTAGCATCCTGTAGCGATTTTCAACATAATAGACTTTTGTCCAATAGAAGCAAGTCTGGGTAGATTGTTTCATGATGGCATTCGTTATAAGGTTTAGTTCTTTCTGCAGTGACTCAGTGACTTACCTTTTGATTTACGCATCTTCAGTGTGGCAATCTTTTCTTAGAGTTGCAAATTTGTTAATAAGCATATTCCCAAATTCTTTGTAGCATCTACAATGGTAAATGATTCAGTGTAAAATTAATCCAGAAAGTATCCATCTTCTAAGATTACAGCATTTCAAACTAGGAAACATGCAAGAAAGTGCCATTAATACATATTTCAAACTCCACTCTTTGTTGAAAAAAAATGTGTTCAATTTTTATATTCTCTTTGAAAATGGATTTTAGTTTAGCGTCACAGAAGAATTGGTAGGAGGTTGCAGAGAATTTTCATATATTTTCCTCTCCACTTGAACAGACTGCTGTCACCATTCTTCCAGTGCTAGGTCTGCTACAGTACAGGAATTCATAGTCTGCTGCCGAACATTTTATAGGTTTTGACAAATTGCAACAGTGTGTTTCCATCACCACAATATGATATGGAATAGTTTCACTGTCCTAAAAGTCCCCTGTGTTCTGCCTGTTCATCCCTCCCTTCTCTTTAAACACTAGCATCTTTTGATCCTTTTAGTTTCCATAATTTTATCATTTCCTGAATATTACATGCTATAATTGGAATCAAAAGTAAAAATTCTTTTCAGATTGGCTTGTTTCACTTAGCAAAATGCATTGATGTTCTTTCCATGGCTTAATCATTCTTTTCATTTTAGCAATGAATAATATTCCATTGTCTGGAGTTACCCAATTTACATAATAATTCACCTTTTTTGGTGAGTGATACTGAGTGTTGATGAATCTAGGGTTTTCCTACTAAGCTACGTTCCCCACTCTTTTATTTTTCATTTTGAGACAGAGTCTCACTAAATCAGTAAGTTAGTCCTGCTGTGTTCCAACTTGTGATCTTCCTGCTTCAGCCTCCTAGAGTGGTGGGATTACAGGTGTGCACTACCGTACCTGGCTACCACTCACCTTTTGAAGAACATCTTGGTTCCTTCTTAGTTTTGTCACTTATGGATAAAGTTTCTATGAATATGTGGATATTTTTGTGTATATACTTTTTTTTTTTAGCTCATTTAGGTAGATAACAAAAACCTGATTGCTGGAGCATGTGATAAAAATTTTTAGTTTTGTAAGAAGCTGCCAAAATCTCTTCCAAACCCATTGTCTTATTTTTCATTCCCACCAATGAGTGACAGTTGTTATTTTTCCACATCTTCACCAGCATTTCTTACTAGTAGATTTGTGATATATCTTACTGTTATGTCCATTCTTGAAGTGTGTGTATAATCCTCAGATAAATGTCTATCCAAGTCAGTGCAAAAAAGATTTAAAAGATAATTTAGATTTTACTTACTATTATTTATCAATCATTTAATAAATTCCAAAGCATAGATATTCTCAGGAAAATACATAAAAGAAGTGTTAAAACCACTCTTAATCTTTATGTGTGCTTGTATGATTGTGTATGCCACATGTGTTTGTCAGGAGTTTTCACCTTGAGCAGAGATTCACAAACTTGGGCCATGGACCGGTAACATGCTGTGGTCTACTAGGAAGCAGGTTGCACAGCAGGAGGGAGGTGAGCAGTGCATGAGTGAGAGAATTTTCACCTATATTTACAGCTGCTTCCCATTCCTAATTTTGCCAAATGCACCATATTTCCTGTCAGATCAGTGGCAGGATTAGATTCTAAGAGGAGCATGACTCTGTTGTGAACTGCACATGAGGGAGACCTACAGTGTGTCTCCTTGTGAGAATCTAGAACCTGATGGTGTGAGGTGGAGCTGAGGCAGTGATGCTAGCATTGGGGAGCAGCTGCCAATGTAGACTACATTAGCATTGAATCTGACTGCCCTGAGACCATAGTGCATCAATTCCTTACAGATGTATATCAAAAATCTATCAGTTAGGGGCAAGTGACAAAGTGCATTTGGTGGCACACTATATACAGTGCCATATGAGTTGATGTACTTTAGTTGTACAGCTGAATCTGGTGACAGAGGTTAAATCAGAAGCCAACACTTATTTTACATCATTCCTTGCCAATCCATTATTTTATTTACCAGTTCAATCTGTGCCCCTTTTCTGCAGTGTTCTTTGGTTTCAGTCAGCATTTTAGTCAAGCTAAATCTAGCCAAAATGAATAAAAAACAAATGTCACTCAAGAGCTTCTTTGGAAAGGGTCAAGACCTAATGATGAGACAGCATAAAACTCCAAGATTATCCACAGTAAAATGAAATATTTAATATAAAATAAAAAGAATTCTACTTAAATTATGGTTTCATCAAAATTGGTGAGTCACATTCTCCAATCCCCCCTTGTATATATGGTTACTGGCTATTCAGCAATGCCATGAAACTTGCAAAACTGTTGGCCCACATAGAAAATAAGTACCCTGCATTAAAATGCAAGTCTTTGGAATTTTTGAAAACTTCAACATGAAAAACAGAACCAATTTTCGCATGCCACCACTTCATCAAATGTGTCTGCTTCAAAAATATTGTTCTTAGTGACTAACTGCACTAAGAAGCCCTTTAGCATTGGTGAAGTATTGACCCAGTCTACTCCAATGGCACTTGTGAATGTGCAGTTCAAAATGTGGCATGTGTTCCTCCTTAGGCATGCACCAAAACCAGGTGAATTAACGAAAGAGCAGAAAATATTGACTTAATTCTGTATCATCATTTTTATTCTATTTTTTTGTTTCAAAATTTAAAAAAAGATGAAAAAAAAAACTTGTTAGAGAGGATTAGTGTGATACTGAAGTACATAGTCCAGGTTGACAAGTTGACTGCTGTTGACAGCATGGTGGGCAGGAAGCAGAGAGAGAAGGGAGCAAGATGTACCCTTCCAGGTCACATCCCTCAGGGACCACTTCCTGACAGAAGATCAGCTCTAGTGACCTCCATAATTCTGTCACCTTCCAAAAGCTTCACCTCTGAGCACCCGAGGCTTCTGGATATCATTCTTCATGTAAACAATAAGTTGTATGCAATATAATTTTCAGGAGACTATAGATGTGAACATGTTATGTGCACTGTATTTTTCCAACCAGCATCACAGCTGCAGAGCTATTCAAGTCAGTGAGTGACTGCATGTCAGGAAAACTGTATCAGTCATTTTGTTTCAGTATTCACATAGGCAGAGAAGCTGCCATGCTTGGACGGCTTTCTGGGTTCACTACTCAGATCAAAGAGGTCACTACCAAATGTAAATCCATGCACTGTGTCATCCATGGAGAACTGCTGGGTGGCTGAAAACTATACTGTGGACTTAGTGTTTTGTAGCATCTGATTAAAGTTGTCAACCGCATTAAAGTGCACACATCTAACTCACATCTGCCCACATAGGTGGGCGGAGGGATGGCAAAGAGTGCTTATGTCTTCTCCTTTTCATGGAAATGAGATCCTTTCCAAAGGGAGAACACTGGCCAGAGTTGGGAATTATAAGACCTGCTATAGAGATTTCCTTTAGAAAATAGTCATCACTGGGAGCACATTTCAGTACACAGTGGGTCACCAGATTTACTTGTTTGTGACGTATTTAACCTACTCAGTGAAGCTGAATCTGTCTCTTCAGGAGATAATGATGATTACATTCAAGTTGATAGATAATGTAGCTCCTTTTACAGTCACACTGAAATTATGAAAATGGTGAGTAAATATTGGGATTTTTGACATGTTTCAATCATTGGAAGAGATTTTTGAAGGAGAATGACCTAGGACCTTCTCTCTACCAGCTGGTCCATGATCACCTGTCTCAGCTTTCCAAAGAGTTTGTCCTTAATCCCAACCACAGCCCCTGGACTGGCAAAAAATGGATCCATGACCCATTTGTGAATAACTCAAGTAAAATGACTTTGTGCTAGAAGAGAATCAACTGCTTGAGATCACAAAAGATGGTGGCCTCAAAAGGTTGAGACAACTTTCAACCTCCATACATTCTAGTTTAAAGTCAAGATGAAATATTCTGAGACTGCTGCCAAAGCACTGAAAAACCTGCTTTCATTATCAACATCCTATCTTTGTGAAGCTGCGTTTTCTGTGATGACTGTATTCAAAATGTGATCATGGAGCAAACTGCATATGAACAACACATTGTAGTCTCCCGCCATCCCCAAAGAGAAGCATCCAGTTGTAGGAAAACAAACTCAGGGGCTACTTTCTGCACCTATGGTGTGGCATGTAATTATGCCTTTATACACTGCAAACTACTAATAAAAATGCACAGTAAATGTGATGTGCTTGAATCATCCTGAAAGCATCCCCCCACCTCCACAGCAGAATTGTTATCCATGAAACTGGTCCCTGGTGCCAAAAACATGGGCAATCACTGACCTAGTAGTTTTCGCTTAGTCCAAGTATCCTTTCCTTTCTTTTATTATTACTGTTTTTGGTATCATTTCTAAAACTATCTCAAGGTGTCAGACATTTTATCCTGTGTTTTTTACTAAGTATTCTGTAGATTTTGACATCATTTAGGTTTATGATGAGTTTCATTGGTGGAGTACATTAAGGACAGGCTTATAGTTACTTTCCACACGGCTATGCAATATTCTCATCGAATTACTTTAATCTGTTTAGTAAGCATCAATTGAACGATGAAATATGTATAAAACTACTCTTGAACTATTTATTCTTTTTCATTGATCTTGTATTTACTCTTGTTCTTGTACATGCTGCTAGTAGTATAATAAGTCATAAAATGAGGACATATATATTTGCTATTTTTTTTTCTTTTTCAAAACTATTTGGACTGTTTAAACTTCTTGGATTTTATATGAATTGTATTTTATTTTATTTTTATCATTTTGTCAGGGCTGAAATTTGAATCCATGGACATACATGATTTAAGCACTCCCCTTTTGAGCTATACTCCTAGTCTTTAATAATTTATGTAAGAATCAGCTTACCAAGTTAAAAAATTGCTTGAGTTTCTAATTGGAATTTAATAGAAGATAAGGTCAAAATTTTCTCTCATAATCCATGAACTTCGTATTGATCTTTTTTTATTTAGTACTCTTAAAATTTTTGATATCAATATATTTTAGTTTTTAAGTATGCATGTTGTGCATATTATGGTAATTTGTTCATAAGTATATTGAAGGTTTTGTGCTATTGAAAATGATATTGCTTATCATTTAATATAGAAACATGATGATAATGTTATAGTCTGAAACTTTGTAGTATTTCTGCAAATTCTAGTTTTTACCTTTTCAGTACTTACACTTCTTTAGAGATATGGTAAAACGACATTGCAATAGTGAGTTTTATTTACACTTGTAAACCCTTTGCTGGCTTACTACTGACTGACACGTTCACTAACATAGTGAACAGCTCTCAGGAGAGGAGACACCCCTTTCTCAATCCCAGAACTGCCTTCAGTTTTTTACCTTTAAGTACAAGTTCTGGCCTTGGTTTTTGGATGGCTTTATAAAATTGAAGACATGTGTGGTCTTGAGTTTTTTAAAATGCTTTCCCTGCATCTATGAAGATGATCATATCATTTTTCTGCTTGTTTTTCAGTTGAAATAGGTTGACTACTTTGGTACATCACCTTATTTTTGAATTTTAAATGAACTGGGCACTCATATGATAAACCCCAATTGTTTATGATATATTGAGCTTTTTAAATATTACTGAAATTTCTTTGGCGATTATTTGTTGAGAATATTTATGTTTCTGTTCATGAAGGATGGTGGTCTGTAATTTACTTTTTTGATACTGTCTTAATAAATTGTGGTGCCACAGTTGATCTGCATGTCTTGTTTTCTGAGTTTATGTAAGAATGATATATTTTTAATATTCTATATAATTCTTAAGAGAAATAATCCGTGCTTTGAGTTTTTTGTGTTAAGATATTTAATTAAAAATTAAATTTCTGTGATTTTATACAGAGACTGAAATTTTCTACATCTTCCCAGTTTTGCTAATTTTGTGTGTGTGTGCCTTTGCTCAAGTAATCATTCATTATATTGCAGTTAGCAAATTTATGGAACTAATGTTGATATTAGTTGATATTATGCTCTTGTTCTTTCAGATTTGTAGTTTTATAAAATGGCATTCTTTCTTTTTTTTTTCTGTTTTGTTTTGCTTTATTTTTGAGACAGCGTCTTGCTATGTATCCCAGGCTGGCCTCAAATTCATGACCATCTTCCTGTCTCACTCTCTTCTGTACTGTGTTTTTGCTATTGCTCTTTTCATAATTAGTCTTTGTGAGGGTTTATCAAATATGTTTATATTTTCAAAAAAATAACTTCATTATGTTGATATTTTTTATTGTTTGTTTTATATATTTTCATTTCTGGTCTTAATTATTTCTCATTTCTTTTTTTTGTCTACATTTGGATTACTTCGCTCTTCTTTGCCTTTATTCTTAGAGCATAAATTGGTAATTGGTTTTATTGTTCTCCTACTCTAATATGTGCAATTAAAATCATTAAATTCTCTCTAATAATTACTTTCATACCACACTAAAATGTTGTATTTTTGTGACCGTTCTCTTTGAAAGATTTTATAATTTCTCCCAGTGATTACTTCTTTGATTTAATAATTATTAATCAATATGCCATTTACGAGTTATATGATGGTCTTATGGATATTTTATTGCTAATTGTTTCTGATTAAACTCAGTTTTGGTCAGTGAACATGTTTGGTAAGATATTGGTCTTTTGAAATTTATTGCAAATTTATGCCAATGTATAAGGTATATTTTGGTGAATATGCCCTGTGCACTTGAGAAAAATGTATATAGTGTTTTTTACATGTAATGTTCAATAAAGTATGGTCAACATAATGATAGTGTTATTTTATCTCATATGCCTTTCTTGATTTTCTTTTCTCTGTTACCTATCTTTTGAAGAGTAATTTTAATACTTCTAATTGAGTATTTTTGGTTTTCTCATTTTTATAAGGTTTGTTTACTGCATTTCTGAAGTGCTAATATTAGCAAATTTCATATAAGGAGGTTCCTGACTGATTACATCTTTTTCCATTATTAACTGTCTTCATAATAGTTTTGCCTTGATTTTATTTTAATATTGTTTTCTTTTTCTATTGCTTTTGGTTATCTTTTTCTCATACTTACTATTTGCACACTTACTATTTGCCTACTATGTTTTTTTCATTTCCTGTCTATGTATATGTTTATCTTTAATGAGCCATTGTTATTGGCAGCAAAGTTATGTTTATCTTTTCATCTAATCTTTTAATTGGAATGCTGATACATTACCCTTAATGGACATGCTTGGATTTGAATCTACCTTAATGCTATTTGATTTCATATCTCCCTTCTTTTAAAAAAAATTCTCTTACCCCCATCTATATTCTTTTAGATAATTGATATTCCTATCTGATTTCATGTTCTCTATATTCTAGCTCATGAATGGCTTAGGTATTGACTTCTTTTTCTATGACACATAGTGTTATATTCTGCTTTTTGTGTTTCTGCATGACTTAACTATTAAAATAACAATTTACAAGTCATAATAAGACTTCCATTTCACTAACTATAGTAGAAAGAGAAACATCAAGTTTTCAAGTTTATGTTAAACCCCCAAGCCACATATTGGAAGAGGATTCAGTGAGAAAAAAAAGAGTCAAGAACACTTAGATTTAATTTGGTACATATTGAAGATACTCACAAAATAATGAAAATAATGTCAAGGGGTATCCTATGTGCAAAGCATAGAGATGAGGTGAGTGCTTTATGTTATTTGTTTTATGATATTATTGAACTTTTCCATTTTGAAGTTTTAAGTGTAAATATTTATAAAAGATGTGCTTAAAAATTTGTCTTAATTTCAAATAATCTTGACTATTTATAAAATTAATTTGTATTTAATAATAAATGATGAATGATTTTAAAAGTATTTTATTCATTTAAGTAGTTTTTTGATTTTCCATTAAAAATATCTTAAGCAATAAATCTGTGTCTGCAAATAACATATCCCTTATTTCATAAGGACCTTCGAGACAATCAACTTCGTTTTTGTTGTGTAGCGTTTTCATTAAAATCAGATCAGTTTCTGCAAACTGCATCCATTCTAAAGATAACTTGTCATTTTTAATTACAATAACCTATACTATCTTCTTAAAACCAGTCAACTCAATGAAATGGGTACAGATTTTGTTCTCTTTGGTATAACAAAGCAATCTAGTTCTCTTTCAAAAAATGGAACAGATATTCATGCACACATTTATTTGTTCAACATTTGATTCAAGAGTTTCATATCTAGATATATACTTCTTGAATGCAATACTAAAATATTGTCATTTGCATATGAGATAATTCAGTCTTGCTTCTGAGTCATATGAAGTTGAGTGATTTGGCTAAAGTTAGTGAAATCTCTGACACAAGGGAGAATTGGAGCTATTTTTTCTACCTTTTCTCTTTGTATTTATAATTTTATTTTTGTAACAGTTTCTCAAAGGAAGGATAATGTTTGCTTGTCCTCAAGAATCCATAAAAAATCTGTAAACTATTGGGTTGTATAAGATAATTACTTGTTTTTTGCTTAACAACTTTAAACCACTAATATGTTGTTGTTTTCAATATTTTTTTCCTTTCCCCTCACTCTCCATCATCATTTCTTGCTGCAGTCGAAATGCTGCCTCCGAAATTGTGTCCCTTGTCATTCCATTTGAATGTCCTGGTATGCTTAGGAACCAGCAGTATTAACTCCATTTTTTTCCAGTGTTATTTTTCTTTATCTGTATTACAATTTGTTCAGTCTGCAAAGAAGATATACATACCTGTCACTGAAATTAATTACAAACTTTTATATAGCTATGATGTTCTAACCAAATAGTTATTCATCTCGTTCCCTGCTCTGGGATTTCAGTCTTACTATTTTCTGACATTTTTTGAATTTCTGCCTTTTTCCCATTTATCAATGATGAGTTTAGATAAAGGGTTATCATGAACAAATAGCTGTTTTATCTAAATATATGCAACTAGAAACACAATACTCAACCACCTTTTGTGTTTCAGCAAAATATTAGCCACAGTGCAGCAAGAAATGATGTTAACATGCACTGCAGGAGTCCAGGGCAGGGCACGTTCTGCGTCCTGCCCCAGTCCGCCCCCACCCTGACTGCCGATCCCTCTGAGGACATTGCATAGAACCTCGAGTTCTTTGATAGTCAAGACAACTTGTGTGTCCTGTATGTCTTTCGTGGGTTTTTCCTGCTTTTGGAACTGAGGTTGCCTGCATTAGGACTGCAGATTACCAAAGAATTCAAGAAAAGTTGTCGTGTCCATTGCTTGATTGGAAGGGACATGTTTGCAGCTTTCTCCATCCTAAGTGGAAATAGATCTTTATAAATGACCCTCTTTATGCTATTTTTAATATCTTTTCCTTACATAAGCATTTGAAGCAACATCCCTACCTAATATTGAATTGAGGTGTCCCACAACTTATTGCATTAGCATGCTATTTTCAGATTTACTTCTTAGCATCTGCTAAAATTTTAGTTGGGTGGCAGGTTTTTGCTTTGCACGAAGTGTGGTGGTGACTATCTTTCCTGAATAAATGTCTGGATGTAATCATTATGAACTTTAATAGAAAAGAAAAAAGTCCATCCCATTAGGGACAAATTTCATTCCAAATGGCTTGGTATGGTATAATCTTTGAAAGAATTATGAAAGGGGAAAGGGAGACCTGGCTGCAGTCCCGTGTCCTTGTCCTCTGCAGTAGATTTCTTGTCTGGAACGCACATTAGGTTTTCTGCTTCAAGGGTGACCAGTGCTGAGGGCTCACATTCATCCTCATTCCTGGATTATGTGACACTTCCTCTCCGCATCTGGCATCTTCAAAGTGAACAGTGTCATTGCTAGGGAAGCACGAAGACCTAGGCAGCCACAAAATGCTACCTTGTAGACCTTACAGCAAAAATAACTGTAGGAGGGGAGCTATCAATATGCATTTCTACATAGTCTGATTTTCTTAACTGCTTCAAGATCACATCTTATAAAATTGTAGAATATACTGTACCGCAGTTTGGATGTAACATTTTGAGAGATAACTAAAAACTGGGTACCAGAAAATTAATCTGATGCTTCTTTTGTAATTGAGAAGTCTATGAGACTGAAATACTAAGGCCTTATGGTAGCGCAAGCCCCAAAATATTTTTCATAATACTAGTGAATATGCAATGTAAACTTGGATAAACAAAACAAATTTAAAAATGCAAATATGATTTTAAGAAATATAATCTTCAACAGTTAAACTTCAAAAAACTATGTAAGTTTGATTTTGCACTCTGAATTTCTCTTTTAAGTAAATGTAGATGATAGTAGGAAAGTTAGCTAAAAATAATCAATGAAGAGAGTCTATCCAGGACCTGGATACGAATGTTGTATTTTTTATGACACCTCGGTCCAGTTTTGATAATCTCCTTCCAGATGACAATGAAATAAAGTGAGTTATGAAGCAAATTGTCAGTGAAACTTCCTCCCTTCTTGTTTACTTTCACTTGCCTAAGGCAGCCTATAGCTCCAGAGAAAGTTACTGAAAACATATGTACACTTATTTCCTTCACATCAGGAATATTTGGTACAAGGTCATAAATATTTACCCTTTCCATGGCTGTTCATCAGTTTGAGGGGGAATCCTGTCTGTGTTGACTGTGGAATAAGGAACAGGGAAGGTGCCACTCCGTGCAAGAGATTCTAGTCATTTTGTTAATGTCAGTTGTTCAGAGAGAAGCCTCTAGATTTTGATGTGCTGTGAGTTCCTCACCATCAGCCAGTGATATTCAAACAAAACCCTCAAGATGCATTCTTAAAACAAGGGTGTGTGTGGCATTTCTCCATTTTACCTCTGAACCATACTTATATGTAAGTGGCCACCAATGCATGAATATCTTAGATATTTATATTTCACATACGCATTTCATTTTGCCAGAATTAAGAATTAAATTATAAGAACAGCACAATAAATTATGCCTCGTCTTTTCCCAATGAAGCTTGTCCAATTATTTCAGTGCACTGTACTTTGAGGTTGTAATCATTAGCTTCTTTTTTATTCTAACTTTCAAAAGTGAGGACCTGATTACTGCCATATGACTTGTGCAAATATTCCACTTTGCAACATGCGCTGCATATAAATGTGTGGTTTGTGTGGTAGGGGGTAAAATGGGCAGCTTCCTTGCCATCTGTGTGCTAATTAACCAGTGTCAGACACAGGCTCGTCACGGGAAGAAGTCAGCTTCCGTTCTACAGGGTGCAAATTATTTTGCCAGGATCACAAGGACAGGGTCAACGTGGGCTGTCAGCAGTGGCTCCTGGTTTAGTGTGTGTACTGACAAGTAGTGGGAACTTTAAATTAAATCACAGCCTTGTGCCCCATATGCAATTTACACACCCACATCAAGTCATAAACTTTACATAAAATGGCTCGCCTTTTCTTATACTAGTGCATATTTGTTCTAGATCCCTTTCCATTATCATCTTGTTTATTCTAAGAATTATATACTGTCTCTGCACTGCTCCAAGAGAAAGTATGCAAAGTTCTGAGATTTGGGGGGTTAAACTAAGATATTAACATGCATAAAAACGTAATTGCAATAAAATTACATTAACAATTTTTTAAGCACAGTGACCCATGAATTAACTTTTGCTATGATTAAGAGTACAACTTCAACATTTCAAGATATATCGTAGCATTAAAATTCAAGTCAGCTCTAATGACTCTAATTAGTAAGAATACTAGCAAGGGAAGTATTTAAGGGAAATTAGTTACCTATTGTTGTGAAGTATAATCTTATAATTTAGTAATGTTTGGAAATGGATTGTTAGCAAACATGGATGTATGCACATCCATAACTTGTGCCCTAGTCTGCCAATATAAGTAATTGAAAATGAAATAACAATATTTTTCAAATTATGTCAACATAATTACTGTTATAATTAAGACCTTGGAAGAGGAGAAAGTCTAATACTTTACTGCTGTGAGCATACATAGAGATACACTGTTAGTTTTCACATCTTTTCAAGCATGTGCTACAAAGGCAGGAATGTAAAAGAATTATCAAATGATAGCTAATCAGCCCATATTCTTAGATGATTTAAACAAAATGTTCTCAGTGTGGAACTAAGAGTGTATTGCTTTATTCTTTATAAGAGAAGCATTCTTTCAAATGGAATATGGTGTTGTCTGTGCAGTGTCATTTTTGTACAGATTTCCATTAACTACTGAGATTTTAAAAGCGTATTTAATGTTTTGTCTCTATTTTCGCAACAAATGTGGTTAGTTATAATTTTCAGACTACCTATAAAAATATTCAAGGCTACTTTTAGTCCTGGACAGAGTGGCAGTTATATAACTTAGAGAAACACAGAAAAATATGCAGGTAGGGTTAAGGGTCTCAAATAGTCTGAAAATAAAAATTCTGGAAGTAAATATTCTGGAAATGAAAACAAGAATATGATGTTTTCCTAGACTACATATTAAGTTCTAAAACTTACAGCACCCATCAATATTTATTTTCATAGGACTCACTTCAGATATCACCTCTTCTGTGACATTTTCTCTTCTTTCCAAGACCAGTTTGGGTGTCCCTTAGTGTTCCGAGAGCAAGAGGAGCCTTTCAGGAGCAGGGCCAGGTCCAGTTTTTTTTTCTGGACCATTGCACCTCATACACATCATCTTGCTGAATGAGTAAATGAAGACGCCTCTATCCATGTACCTGTTGGACATCATTCCATAGAACAAATTCATAGGGAGCAGTGCATTTGTTTAAGGTAAGCTTTGAATGAGATGCCATGGCTTGAGGAGTTAATGTTCTTGGAATTAGATCTAGGTTGAAATACTGGTTCTATCATTTATTGGCTATTCCAATTTAGGTCACTAAATAGATGGGAATCTCAGTGTTTTCATCTTAAGAAATGGAGTCACCTATGGGGACTTGTAGCATCATGGAGCAAGTTGGAAACATCGCTCCTCAAATGTCTAGTGCCCTTTCTCACATAGAGCAGGTGCTCAACACATAATAGGTCTTTAGTGAATGAGACACATGGCTGGACATGTAGAAAATAACTACTTATACTGTCCTTAGAGACAGCTGTGTATATTTCCATGCCTGATGACTGGGAAAGAAAGAAGATGTAGTAATGATTGTGGCATCTCAAAAGAGATAATGTGATGATATTTTGGTGAAATCTCTAATTTAGAGCAATATGAGAAGCAGGAGCTAGTTACTGCACTTAGTGAAGTGTCAAAAAATATAGCTCTGTTGAGTAATAGAGTAGGTTTGCTTAAATGTAGTAAGAAAATGTAAAAGTAGAATTGATGTATAATTTACAATTTGCCTCACTCTTCATCTGTCCATCTGGTAAGAGTTACTGAATTACAGTGAATATTATATTATGCTTACAATTTTGTAGCCTGCTAATCTAGTCAGTTGAAAGCTATCATTTAGAATTCTAGTTCTTCACCAGTGAGATTATAAGTAATACCCAGTATCTGATTTTGGAAAAGAGAGTAACAGAAAAGGAAGAACTACACGTTGTCCTAGTGCGTAATGCTGTTGATAGACAATGAAAAAACCACATTCAAAGTCAATGGAGTCTTTTGCTATTTTGTAGGGTATGCAACAGGCTGTTCCAGGCTCCAGAATCCCCATGCAGTTGTTTTTTGTTTTTGTGTGGTTGTTGCTTTTTGTTTTTTCTGGTGGCTGACTCAAAAGGGTAATTCAAAATATTAAGCATTAGCGTGTTCTAATTTTCTTATTTTTGCTTCAGAGAATTTTGAGGTTAAATCTTTCCATCCTAACCCTAATAGATAAATCTACACCCCCAAACTGGAAAGGATAGTAGTGTGGACATGGTATGGCACAGGTGGAGAAAAAATTTTTTCCAGTAATGCATCTAGAAACTTCCAATTACAGTGAACCTGCGAGTTCTATCTCTAACAGCAGCAGAGCATACATCCGAAAAGGTCATTGAGAGAGTTAGAGCAACGGTACAGTATGAACTGTGGGCAAATTATAAACACGAAACATAATGCTTTTTCAAAACAGAGTGCTGGTACAGTAGGTCTGAGCACTATGAAAGATGAAATAGCCAAAAGAGTAATAAATCGAGCCTATTTTTAAGACAGTAATAAGATCATTTGATAGATGTGTGAAATGGTGAAATGATTTTGAAGAAGGATTGCTTTACTACTGAGCGAATCATAAACTCATAAGCAAGCATTTAACAGGAGATCAGTACTATTGTGTGTGCATACTATTGCAGCTTCTGCTCCAATACAAAGATAAATTCATTGCCAGCCACGCATTTGCCTTTTTGGCCTAGAGTCCTTTTCTTGCTGCTCTTTTTTTGCACCTAAATTACAGATTTAAAAGCCTTATTTCTGATTAAGGATCAATAGGTTGCTGATGCCATGCTATCTGTGCTTTTCTCAAAATAAATGAGAACAGAAAATTAAAATGCTAGCTCCAAATGAGATATTTTACATGCTAGTAAAGTTTGTTGTAATAAATTATTGAAATACAGTTGAAGAAAAATGGAAGTAAAATATAAATAAAAATAGCATCATAAAACATTTAAATATTGAGATAAACCAAATCTCAAGATCATATTTATGTCGTTGTTCTTTAATATAATCAACAAGGTCTAACCATAGAATTGTATTTTAGGCTCTCTAATGAACTGAATTGCATTTAAATGCTGTGGAGTATTACACTATTTTCATGTGTATTATTGTTTTATAATTTGCTTTCCTTGAACTTGAGTCCCACAGTATCAGAAAAGTATTACCTGCTTGGATTCCTATCCCCTATGTTTTTCTCTTCTGAGTCATGTTGCTACTTCTACTCATAATTCATGTTTTCTTCATTTTCATAACTTTTTTCTTTAGGTCTTTGCTATAAAATGCTTTTAAATATAATCTTAAGAGATGTGGTTTAAAAGATGAGAAGTAAAAATATTCCGTAAGATGAGATTAGCAGAACTACTAAACATCAAGTGGACATTTTGACTTCTGGCCTCAAAAATCATGGTCTGAATCTCGAGATGATACGGTGATGGTATTTCCTCTAGACTTCAAATATGAAACTGACACCTACAGTTCACTCTGCATTTGAAAAATAGCATGTTTTGGACTCTTTATCAGTTAATTGGTCAGATGAACGTGGTTGGGGAATGTATTTCTGACTGAACGCATTGAATTATGCATATAACCTAGCTTATATTAGTATCCAATAAATGTTCTCTGAATAAATGAATAAATAATTAATTGCTTAAGAATAATAAAGACCATTACTACAAATCTAATACATTGAGGCATTATCGCAGTATATTCCTGTATCTAAGGATGCTTTCTAACTGTTGTTTGTTCCTTGGAAACAGGTAACTCTTTTAGGGTGTAAGTATATGTTTCTAAAGCGTTTCAGTAGTTATATCTTTTTCTGTGTCTGCATACAATTTTGGTTTGTTCTATTTTTGCATCCATTCTATTTTTCCGTGTATTTTCTCAATTTTATTTCCCGGGCAGCGCTTCCATTTAATGTAACACTGATTTTTCCTGCCTTCTGCAGTGCTGGGCCTCTCATAGTGATCTACAAGTGTTTAAAAAACAGTGGGAGTAAATGAATTTAAAATAATGGATTCTCGGAACGGCATCATTTCCTATATGTTACTTTTGGAAAGAAATAAATTTTGCACCAAATAAAAGAAACCCTAATTTGTTTGATATCAGTAAAGTCAAGAAATATTTATTTGCTATCAAGACAGCAGTGTAAGCAACAAAATACATTACAAATAATTTGCATGTTAGTTGCCCAACTTGAGGTGTAAACAATTAAATATTAATTATGCTAGATAATATAATGATTTTGTTACCTGGATTAGAATTTCACACTGTTCTTCTGCACAGTGGCGCTCACTGGCCAGTGCATATTAAGTCTGCCTGTCAGCTTGCTTTTAGATGATTTACTTAAACTACTCCAATACCCACCAAATGCCTGTGATAGCTGTGTCTTCCCAGCTGTCCCTGAGTCAATAGTGAAGCTTATAGTTTTCTGGGTAGAAACTCACAGCGTAGACTGCTATTCACTGTGTTCAAGTCGTGGCTGTGTTATTAGGCTCCTCTGGCCTCGGTGGGATCTTAAATGATCTTATTGTCATCTCAGATTCAATTTCTTAATTTACAAAATTTGCATGTTATTGGGAATTGCTTCCTATGGTAACTGTGTGGGTCTAGATTTTAGTATTGCCCCGGACTTGTATTAAGAGTGCAGCTAGTAGTACAGTGTTGGTGATTGCTGGTACATTTAATGATGTGCTAGCAAACACATACCCAGCATTTCCAGATGATCCTCTGACGCACTCAGACGTGAGCAGTAAAATTCAGACTCCTGCATAGTGTGCCTCTAAAATAAGCTCTCCTACAACCTTCTTTCATAGGCATAAACGTGATTGCATGTGGATTTGCAGATGAGCTCATCCCATGACTTAGTGATACGAGTATGTGTATCACATATGCAAAACTGTTTATTCACTAGCATTGTGCAATTCCAATAATAGGCATTAACCGACTAATCCCAGACTGATCATTTTTATACCTGGTTATGCTATTTTATATTCATATTATACCATGCTATATTTTATACTATAATAATTTAATCAAAATTTCTGTATTTTTTTATATTTTGTTTTTCTAAAGAATTGTGTTAGAATGCAAACATCAGTGTATATTACTTCCTTGAACACATGAGGAAAATAATTTAGAACAGGACTATAAAGTGTCACTTAAGTAAATATGACTCAATAATGCGAACATTGTGAGCTGATAGCAGTTAAGATTTTCCTTGACTACTCCAAAAATTACAGTCACCCTAGTAAAAATTCTAAAATTGTACTAATAAAATGACATGAATTCTCTCAAAATAATTTCCTCTATCATGGGTGAAATATATTTTAAATCACTTTAACCTAGTAGGTATTGTGAAATCATTAAATAATTAAAATAGATTTCATCTTTTAGGTCATTAAAATACTGCATCTCCTAAGCAAGAGCTCTTTTCCTGAGTTTGAACAGTTTTATTCTGGGATAATAGAGTGGACCTTCTGGAGAACATAGTATTTGCCACATACTGTCACTATGCTGTTTTTGGCAATGGATATGATAACTGTTTATTACATCAATTCACTGAAGTTTGGAGTCAGTGATCCGTTAGATCTTGGGACATCTGGGATTTGCAACCTGCACCTTTGACCAGGGCTTCTCTGAGGTCTTAGTTCTGTCCTCTTCCCATCAACGTGACTCCATAGCTAATAGTTTGAAATATGAATCTAGATAAATCATTAGATATTTTCAACCATAAAAAGAAAAGATGGCAATTAACATGGATAACTACGATTGATCTTCAGATGTTTGTCTGCATGGTGACAAGGTGTTTGAATGGAATGAAGAAATCAGTAAATCGCTATTGGGCACCTGGTCAAGATCCCCAACTACCTGTTTGAGGGGAACAGCAAGGGATGAAGAAAAAACAGAAATTTAGTAATTCATAAAAGCAGGTCTGGGAGGTCAGTGCCACAGCACTGGGAAAGACAAGCCCTGTCCAGCTCACCACAATTTTATTAGCCAGTGCCGGGCGAGGGTTAGGGTGCGTTTCCTGGACCAGCCCTGAAGTGGTGGTAGGGGAAAGCTTAACATCAGAAAAGAAGCACAGCCAGATCTGTCCCACAGCTGGGTGCCAGCCGAGCGCTCCCTCTGCTGTCCTCAACCAACCTCAGCTGCCCTTGGAGGGCCACATCCACACTGGCCATCAAGACCTCAGAGGTGACCAGTAGCAATCGAGGTCTGCGCTGTCCAAGCCCGCTCGCAAGGCAGGGCTCGGAGGGTCTCAGACATTTTCTATGTCAATTTATAATTTGTAGTCCCTTGCATATTGTAAGCTTTGCTGAAGTAGAGCCACGTATACAAATGTTTTACCATTTTCAAATATCAAGTTGATACATTTGTTTTTTGTTTTTTATTTTTTTTATGATTGGTACTTTTGAAATTTAGGGTTAGTCATGCATAAAAGTGATAAAAGACTTTCTTTTCCTGAACTATCTCACATTACCTTAACCCTGTTTCATGGAATTTACAGTTTATTGAGCAAGAACGGAATGTGATCATTTGGTTTTAATGCACTGTAAAAAATAAACATGGAAATACACCGCACTTAAGAAGGAAGTGTGAAATCAGCGAGGCGCGGTGGTGTTCGCCTGCAATTCTAGCACTCAGGAGCCTGAGGCAGGAAGATTGTTACAAGTTCGAGGCCAGCTTGGGCGATATAATATACTCAAGGCCAGCCTGACAGCTACACAGTGAGAACCTGACTCAAATAAAAGTAAATATGAAATCAAATTATTTTTTAAATCTAAAGTAGCTATGTAGTGATATTTGCAATAACTTTCATAAATCATTAATTCAAATCCCTTTGTCATTATTTGTAGTTTTATTTTAAGCATAATTTTATTTTAATTTACCTTAGCATTTAAAAAGTAACATACATGTTATTATTTAATATATATTTATATATATTAAACTTAATATATTAAGTTTATTTATATATATTAAACTTAATATATTAATTATATTTATATATATTAAACTTAATATACTAAGTTTAATATATATTAAGTTATTTCTAATACTTTCAAACAAATCCTTCAAATAGAGACTGGAAGAAGGGTGTCCTTAAACTGTAGTAATGCGGAAGCCTTGACAGACACCAGCATCTGAATCACACCTCCTTGTTCCTAGGGAGGCATCAGACCTTTTGCAGATGGCATTCTTTCCTGGGTCGGAGTTGGTCCACTGAGAGCTAAGAGCTCAGCGCCTCGGTAGTCTCTGCCCAGACTTGCTCAGCGTCAGTGAAACCCAGCACACATCCACAGCAAGCAAGCTCTTGATGTGTTTTCATAGTCAGATTTCCATATTTCTAACTCAGAAAAATCTTGTCTTCTTACATTATTAAGGTCTAGAATTCAAAGATGTTTGCTTAAAAAAGATCTTGCATGAATATTTATTCTAATTTCAGCATTAGTTTCTCTGCCAATTTTTTATATAATAAAGGCATTGGTTCATAAATTAAAATCATCTTTGCATTTTTGCAGTTTTATGTAATTTTTTGATTCATTATTTCCCTGGCTATTCATTTGCTTTAGCCATTAGTCTCAAAATCATCAAACTTAAAATTTAGTTTTTATTTTTTCCAGACCACTTTCTGTATTGGTACGTGTCTGCAGTACATCGTGTTTCTACTCTTTGTGTGGAACTGGCTCAAGTACATCACACAGCTAAATTCCATTTTTCATTCATTTTCTGTCTCCATCTTTCACGTTCCTAACACCTTTTGATCCCAGATCTTTCTCAAAGGTGAAGAGAACAAGTGGTAAAGACCTAAGAAAGGTGTTGATGTATGATTAGTGAAAAGAGAGAACAAAACGTTATTCATTAATAATTTGTGTCAAGTTTTCACCTTATTATAGTAATTTGTGCATTGGTTCATAAATTAAAATTATTATGAATTTCTGGCAGATTTTGTTTCATAAGTCTGCATTTAACATTCAACAATACTGTCCAATAACTGAATGAATAAATGAAATGTGCTAAAATTAAATTGATTGCAGTACTTGCAGTGAAATATAGCTACATATGAACATTTGCATTTCTTTTTAGTTTTAGTTCATTAGTACAGATGTGTAGTACATAATGTTTACATTCCTCGTAGGAGGTTGGCACTGGTATATAACACATATACATAATGATCACATTCATCATAAAAATTTCTACCTGTACATGGTATAACTTGTTTTTTCCCATTCTCCTACCCTCCCTTCAATGCCTCCTAACCTTCCCCTTTACAAAAGCTTTGTATCCATGTTTTCCTTTTTGTCTTTCTTTTTTTTAAACTTTTCCCATCTTTCCTTTCTCCCCTTCTCCCTTGTTCCCCTCCCCATTTGAATATTTTCTTCCCACTTCACAATACCTATTATACATTTTTGTCCTTATTTACACTTTCAGTTTCTCACATTAGAGAAACAATGTGATGTTTACATGTGTATCCAATTTATTTCACTTATGGGTATGTTCTCAAGATGCATCCTTTTTCCTAGAAATATCTCAATCATATTCTTCTTTATGGCAGAGTAGTACTCCATTGTATTAAAAAAAAATGCACATCTTATTTATCCATTCACCAGTTGATGGGCATTTGGGTTCTTTTCACAATTTGGTTATTGCAAACTGTGCCACTATAAACATGGGTGCATGTATATCGCTGTGGTATGATACTTTTAATTCTTTTGGGATTCCTTCCTTTCATCTCCTATCTCTTCCTTCCCTTCCCCCTCCCTCCATCTCTTGTTCACCTTCCCTTCTGAGAACATCAATCTCCCTACTTCTTATTGCCTATATTTTATTTTGCTTTGCATTTTTACTGTAAGTTTCCCATACAAAAGAAACAATGTGGTATTTAAGTTTTTGTGTCTGATTTATTTCACTTAATATTGGTGTCTCCAGGTGCATTCACTTTCCCACAAATGACTCATGTTTAGCTTTGTTTTTGGCAAAGCAGTATTCCATGGTCTTTACAAATGGCCATCATTAAGAAATCAAGTAATAACAAATGCTGGAGAGGCTGTGGTATCCTTCTGCACTAAAGGTGGAAATGTGAACTAGTGCAACTGCTCTGAGAATCAGTGTGGAGATTCTTCAAAAACATAAAACTAGAAATTCCCTTTACTCACCCATTCCCCTTCTTAGGTATCTTCCTGAAAACATCAAAGAATCGTATCACTGAGATGCACAGCTATGTTTACAGCAGCACAATTCATAACAGCTAAATCTTATTTGGTCCATATGTCCATCAACAGATGAGTGAATAAAGAAAACATGGTGTTTACACACCATGGAGAACATTTTTTTTCTCTTATAACTTTCCAAAACACCACTAGAATCAAAGTAGAGAAAGGAGAAGTGTTCTAGAATTCAAATATTATGGTCATTTTTTTAAAGCTCAATAGAACACTTAAGGCATAAATGCTCTCCCAAAATGTAACCAAAACAGATGAAAAAGGAGCTAAGAATTTTTTTAAAATTAAAGTTGATCAAACAGATGCAACTTATAACTCATAGAAATTTTATAAAAATCAGACAGAACAAAAGAAAGCAGTTTTCACTTAATAAACCAAACCCCCATTTCCTATTTGCCTTCAGAGTAACACTTGGCTGTCACGTCATGAGCGATTCTCTGAGTTCTTGTGCAGTCATTCACAGACGTGTAAAAAGCAGCCACTGTGAGTCACTCAGCATGAGACTGGAAGGGGTTCTCGGTGTGCTAGGTATGACCCACTTCCCCCAGATGATTGTAACTGTTAAGGTGCACAACCTAAATGGATGAAAAATGAGAATTAAACTGTCAGGAGACTGAAACCAAAACCCAGGGCCGTCTTCTGCAGAGATTAGCAAGGTGGCACTGCGTGTTCCAGTTTCTTCTCCCGTGCTGCACCCCAGGGCCTCTTTTGCTCTTCAGAGTCAGGTTTTTCACACTTTTCCTGTGACATCACTGTGTTCAGTGGCTCTAACTGCAGTGCTCAGGTGCTGCCTGGTGTCTCTCAGTCCAAGGAGGCCGGGGAGGACGTCAGATGAGTTTCACGCAGGCCTGAGTTGGAGTGTTGTTGGCTGTGGCTTCAGTGTGCACAGTTAATGTAACCATTTGACTTGTTAGTTAACAATTATGGTAATCAATATAAAATGTATTAATGCTTTGTGTTTTGGCTCAAATTAATCACATAACCATACTGAGAAAATAGGGGAAGGGAAGCAAAATAGGAAATAAATAGGCAATATTTTGAATTCATTTCAGGATGCACTTGAATAAGCATGAAGTATAATTATACAGGGAAACATTAGGAAAACAGCTAAATATTTAAAAGTGGTGGTGTGTGGAAACATACTGGGAGTTGGGGAAGATTAAGAAAAGAGAATATTGTTTTTAATTTCAACTGGGACATGAAATGTGTTTTTAAATGATTAGATATTTACCAGAGAGAACTGAATCATGTTTTAAAAATATTAAAGACAGGGTGAGTTTTAATGACAGAATTAAAATTTAAAGCATATGTCTATGATTAAAACAAATTCAGATTTTGAGGTTATAAGAGAAGGAAACTTTTTCAGGTGTTTTTGTGAGAGCTATAAATCAGTTAGAGTAAAATCATCCATAAGGTGAAACATGGTTGCATTTGATTTTATTGGAGATTCACTGTTGATGAATCATTACAAATTTCTAGTTTTCTTATTTTTTTTAACCTAAAAACATTTTAGGTATTTGCTAGTCAGGCCAGTCAGGTCACTTTCTCATCTCAGAATTCCAACTTACATTCTCAGCTGCATGAATCAATGATTCTGCTAGATTTAATCTTCCATCATGTCGAGTATTACAAAGCAATGTTGTGTCTTGGTAGAATGCCTGCTGACAGGTGCATATACAAAGCCCAAATCTGAACTAAGATGTTCTCTGTGCCAGTAATTTCTAAGATATACATAAAAATAAATCAGAGAAATAAAAGGTAAGTAAAAAATGAGGTGCTTTTCTAGAAAATGTAATATGAAAAAGTATAAATTAAAAATGGAAAGGCATTACTGACTTGCAAAATTTTCTAAAAATACTGCATTCGGTAAGTGCATCTTGCTAGTTGACACACAATTATGTTAATGTAATAAGAATTGAAGAGTAATTTAAATATAATTAGAGCTTAAAAGATAAATGGCATAAAACTTGGAACTTGTTTTCCTGTGTGTGGAGTATTTTTTAATGAGAATGAAAAATAAAAGCAAAAATAATCTGTAAATTAAAACTCATGCTGTAGTTTCAATTTAGTTAGAGTTTATTCTCGCATGACTGATAAAGATGATGAAATAAATGAGCTTCATCATGAATTTATTCTCAAATAAATGACATTTTCCAACATTTGTTTGGCAAAAAAAGTGACAAACATTTCTTGATCTTTAGTAGAAGAGATTTTTCATACATCCTCATTTCCATGCAAGCCAACAGCAGTGTCTGTGAGACAATGAGGCATCTTAATAAATACAGATACATTCATTCCAGCAACTGCTAATAGTGAAATGATGATACAAAAAATCTTATTAGCTGATGTTTATATTCAGTAGGTCTAGTTATTACTTTTTTTGTAGTGTTGATTCCTTTTAACATAACATCTGATCCAATTTAATATGTCACAGAAAGATTGCATCAGTGAGACCTAAAATCTCCTAGTCTGATCTCCTTTATTTATTTACTTATTTATTTATTTATTGTGGTAAAACCTGTATATCAAGTATATACAACCTACAAGTAAATCAAGTGTGACTACTGGTGATGGCTCTCAGTTGAGTATTCAAACTCAGCATTTTCTAAAGTCTACTTCAGATTCCAAAATTTTATTAATAGATTTTTTGTTAATTTAACCTATAGAATTTTACAAGATTCTGTAGGTACGGAGGAGGCAAAGAGAGTAAGTCATGAGAAATATACAATGGTGATCTTGCTGTGTTAGAATTTTATGGAATCTATATAGCAAAAAAATGAGACTCAAATCCTGAAGTTTGACTCTCAACAGAATAGATTTTGGGATTTTAGTAGCAGTAACAGTGACGTGATTCAGGGAGAACTACTCCTACTTATTCCTACAATCTTACTTACAACCTAAATTCAGAAATGAACTATATAAACAAATTATAGAGCATAACAAAAGCAAAGAATTATAGAACCAATTACAAGTATCAGAGACAAAGAATGCCAAAATAGTGTAAGTTAGCTCTAATTTTTAAAATCTTATCTCATATGCATCTTTACATAAATTTATTATAAGACATGAATTTTAGTATATGGGCTGCCCAAGTGAGCACCAAGCATGAATTTTAGTGTCTCCCTATTAGAACATTTGATTTCATATGTACTCTCATTTATTTTGCATTTCTTTTTTTGGTGGTCATTTAAGGTACTCATAATATTATATTAAAAAACTGTCATGAGGAATAAACATGGATATATTATGCACATCCTTGTATTCCTTGTTGATTTTTTTCCCTGAATAAATCCACACATTTTTAATTATATAATCAAAGAATATAGGTGCATTTAAACCTCATCAATACATTAATAAATACCTTCTAATATACCTGAACTAAATTATATAAAAATGAATTACATCAACATGTCACTTTATTTGTTGATTGTCTATTCCACTAGAAGGTAGGGAGCACAAGGTGTGAGGCTTGGTTTACTTAAACAGACTTGGAGTAATTCTTAGAATATAGCAGGAGTTCTATTAATATTTTTATGACCGAAGGGATAAACTTTCAGAAGAAATTATTTCAGGGCAACTCTTCACATATTTATACTAAAATCTGGCTATTTCTGTAAAATAAGTCATTCTGAATAGTGAGAAACTAATACAACACAAATTTTCTTCGAAGAGATACATCTGGGTATAGACCCAACAAAATGCTAAGACCAGAAACCGTTCCTGGGACCAACACTAACTTTGGAATAAACAGGTAAATAATGAAGATCAGAAGTTAAGAAAAAGTTTTTGGTATTCGGCAAAAATCACTGGACTTCGACGCTCTGTATCAAAATCATGTAAAACACTTGTGAGCGGAAGGGGCCAGAAAGGTGCTGAAAGACCCAGGGACGGAGCACGGTGGGTGTGCAGAAGAAGGGAGAATTGCTCGCGCAGACTCCCACACAAAGCTCAAGAAGGCAGGGTCCAGGTTGCAAACCTTTCTACCCACCGCCATCCTCTCTTCCACCTCCGCACTCCCAGCTCCTGCCCTCATCTTTGTGCATTACTATCGTGAAAACATGTGTGAGGATTTAGTAACTACTTTTATTTTACTTAATTTTACCCATGGCCTTGACCACTGCTGATAAAGTACCTTAAAATAATCTGCTGATGCCAGTTTGAGGGTTCATACAAGACGTGAAGTTAAATTTAGTGTCTTAGGTTCTGTTTTATGGCAACTCCCATTAGAAGAATCGAACTCGATATTGTTTTATTTACGTATATTCCAGGTAGATATTTTTCCATATTGAAATTTAGTTTCAGCATTTGCTTCCCCGAATCATCTACGCTCTTCCCTAGTTACAGCCAATTAGTGGATCACAAATAATGAAAATTTGGAGCTCTGTGTAATGAGCTCCAAAATCAGGGCCATTACTGCCTATGTGTATTCAAATTCAGAAAATGTCGCAGAGTTGAAATGGGCAGTTGGAGAAGGCATAGTTTTAATCGCCCAGTTTTTGGATTAAAACTACCTCTTCAGGAGTGTGGGAATTCAGAGTATATTTTATCTTGTATTTTAATCTCTCAGAGTCTAGAATAAGAGAGCTGTTGGAGGCGAACCCTTCTGTGCTGTGGGTTGTGTGTCATGCATATGTATGCAAACATGCTTACAGGAAGGTATGGCATGCATGTATTAGTATGCACCCAAATGCAAACATGCTTACAAGAAGGTATGGCATGCATATATTAGTATGCACCCAAATGCACTTTCACATATGCGGATTTGCTTTTTTTGGATAGAAGACTTCTGATGATTTCTTCTTTGTTAATTGTGCTCTTGGTCTTTGATAGATCACAGTAACTTGGTATTATACCAGATAATGTAACTGTACCAAAGCATCCTCAGACTTCAAGTTGTTTATCTGACTTAAGTTTATTATGGAATGGCTGTCCTAATACTATGAGACAAGTCATTGAGCATTTCTTGAATGAAGGATCCTTTTGTGCTTTTTTGTGACCATAAAATCCTCCCCCCACCCCAGGAATTGAATGTGTTTCCTTTCTCGTTTTGTTCTCAGGTTCTAGTAAGCAAACATAGGTCCCAGAAATTATCTAGATACTGTGACCTGGGATGTGCTGCACTGGGAAAAACCAGCATAATTCAGATTGATGGTCAGCATTCAAGCGGTCTTTTAAATGCCTGCCATTCAGCCCTGTGTAAAGAATGGCTGTTTAATTCCTTTTACATTCAGAAGTCCTGTGGAACCCTAGTCTACTCAGGTTTTGAAAGTTGTTTTCCTGGTACGTCGATCATTGGCATTAATAAAATGTAATGTCTTTCATTTTTCTGAAAATTTATAAACTGTACTGGATATTTAGGTTGATGCTTCCTTTTTAGTGTTGGGACTATCGGGTACAGTAGTGTAGGATGTGGCCGTTCCTTGAACAGAAATAACAGCTGCCTTGAAAGTGTAACTTATTTCTCCTACTAGGCGCAGTGAACTACAGTAGTCAAGTAGTCTGGTGAGCCCAGGGGGAATGAAAGGAATGGACTTATCCTTCAGGTTACAGTGTACGTTCTATGTCTGTCTGATCACCCCAGTCATTGGCTATCTAATCACTCACTACTTCCTTCCTTTTCTGTGTGTTTTTTGGGCATGCAGTATGGTTGTTTTCTGTTGAGTTGTCTATTCCCTAAAAAACTATAAGATATTGAACTAAAGTGCATCTATTTCTATTTTATGATAAATTTTCTCTCAATGCTCATCAGATTTAAGAATTTGTAACTTATTTGAGGGCTGGATTCTTCTAGAAAATATTGATGAATTAACCTTAATGATTCTTCAGTATTTTTCAGATGGTATACAATGGTAGCAAAATTTAGATTACATATCTTGTTTATTTAACCTTCTTTCCTACTCATTTAGGAAACAATGTCCTTATGAAAAGTTCATAAAAATCTTTTTCCTTGATTATTGGAAAATGTTTCTTTCCTCCTTGATCATTATCATCTGTCCTCACTTTTAAAAATAAGCCACTTTGAAAATGATTGCTATCTAAGAATTCTCCACCATCGAAAGGAAGTGTTTTAGAATTGCTCTTAATTTTTATTTAAAGATTAAAACATAAATTACTGAAAACTTTATGACATTGCATAGCACGTGTTATTGCCAAAAGACATGGGAATGCATCTGAAATAAAATTGAACTTGGCCAATGTGCATGTAAATATATAAAAGATTGAAGAAACATTTATATATTGATCATTTTGAAATATGTATAATATACCTAGGAAGGAAAAGCAGATAAGAATGTACAGATTTTTTCAATTTCAGTTGAAGAATTTCTTATGCAGATGCTCAAATACCTCTGACATGAAAGAATTCTATCACACCACCTAGAAAGTCTTTATCAAAACAAAGCTCTTTGCGCTGGTGGCATAAAGTCTATGGTATGATGAGTGGTCCTGTTTTGCTATTTATACACTGGTCACTGTGGCAGAGGCTAGGTGGTAAGGAAACCTATGGGGGAACACCATTTACACTTTATGCCTTCTGTTTACTCTGATGTTAGAAGACTTGAAAGGAGCAACTAAAGTAATGGAAGGTATCACAGAGTAAGTCAGGTGTGACAGGAGAGAATGAGCATTCTTAGTTCCAGTGGAGGCAAAATGTTTTATTACAGATAGCTTTGGAATAACCTTTAATTTGTATTTTTCCTAGGAAAACTTTTAAGTCACTGGCTGTACTGTGAGTTTTTAGGAAATTGCTTGTATGTAAGTTTGGCAGTTCAGTCTTTCAAGGGCTGACTAGGTATGGGTAGATACACATATTTATAGATTGCAGATCACCCCCAAACTAAGATGTCCTTGAGTACATTCCAAAAATACAGTGCCATTTGACATTTTTAATGATCAAAATGTTTTCTTTTTGTACATAGGTTTACGTAAGACACTGTTTGCCAAGAACTGCACCTTTTTTAAAACATTATTTTCCCCTGTACTAATTTTGCTCCAATTTTACATTGTAGAGCATTTCTTTTTTCTGATTTTAAGACCTCTTTTCCTTATTACATTTCTGCTGTTGAATAATTAACAGCAAATAATGTGTTACTTCTATTACCAAAGGCAAAATCTCGCTCAAATATTAGATCTGATCCCAGAATGTGTTTCTTTAGCCTCTGATTATTGTCTCTCTGTATCCTTAAGTCTCTTCTTCATATTCAATTTTTAATTTATTATTTTGACCTAGAAGTGTTTTTTCATCTCATTGTCGAAAAGGTGTATTTTAATTTGTACCAGAAAAGAAAAGGGCCAAACCTTTTACTTCGTTGACCACAATAATGTACACCGTCTTCTTTTAACAAATCAGAATTGTTTCCAGTAACACTGATAAAATGGCCAGTTGAGATTTTAGGCACTTTTGGGAAGGTGTTTTGATTTTGTTTATCGTGTTGTTCCTTATGATGAATTTAGCACTTACATGCAGGAGTCTTTTTGTAAGAAGCACTTTACAAATTTCTGTGCATTCTCCCAATGACCCTGTAAGAAATAGGAATAGAGTATTTATAACCTCTATTTCACAGGTGAAGCTGCTGAAATGACACATTTATATCCTTGAAGACTCTGCTCTTTCAGAGAAATGTCTCTTCAAGATTGGAGGATTCACCATTGCTGCTTTCCTGAATACCAAAAAAAAAAAAAAAAAGGAAAAAATAGGTTACTCTGAATCTAGCGGCCTGGACTCAGATGGTTTTATTGCCTGCATTTATGCCATGCCAAGGAACCTGATCACACGGTTCTATTCGGGTCCCTTTCGTATCGATTGCTCTCTGACACTCCTTTCCTTTCCTTTTCTTTGTGATTCTGTGTAGCTGTGGCTTTTATCTATGAGGCGGCTCGTACTCCACTTAGGAAGAAGTAGAGCTATCGCACTGCTGCTTTGCTACACTGTTCTAATATTGAAGTTGGCATTTACACTTACATACATTTCTCCAAGGATTTCAGGGCCTGCAAATTTCTGTAAGCTTTCTGCGTACTTTATCTTTTAATCTGTTTTTTATTGTAGAACATTTAGGATATTTGCAGATCCAAACATTCTTAAATTAAAGGAATGGTATTAATATTAATGCTATAATTTTAGATTTGGAGAGCTTTTTTTATTTCTAATAAATAATCATAAACTATCCACTTTTCAAGAGATGCCCAAAGATTTCATTTTTAGCTGCTTTCTATGAAAGGCTTGCTGTTTGCATAGACTCAGTTTCCCATGCAGTTTTCCGAAGATAGCTCTCTTTTGATCATCTAACAGATACGACTGTTAGATTGTGGAAGGTAGCGCCCCACAATGGAGGGAAAGCACACATTCTGGGTCAACACAGCACACACACGTAAGTAATCTTGTGCAAATGAAGACAGATAGTCTGTATTCAGTCTGCTGTAACAGTCTGCTGTAACAAAACTCAATATTCTGAGTAGCTGAAGCAGTGATGTCTCATGGCTGTGGAGGCCAGGGAATTCAAGATCAGCATTGCAACAAGACCACGTCCTGGCATGTACCCTCCTCCTGCTTGTGTGCTGCTACTCTCTTGCCTGTCTTCCTCTGGTGAGATGAGAGAGCAGCTTCTCCTGTCCATCTCGAGAGAGGCCCTGATTGCGTCCTGAGGGCCCCACTCACTCTCCTGAGCTAATGGTTGTCCTCATGGACCAAGTGCTTGTGACCCCTCAAAGTAATATTTGCAATCTAAACCCTAATTCGATGGTGCTGGGATGTAGGGCCTTTGGGAAGCCATGGGATCATGAGATTGGGGTCCTCCGGGATGGGGTTGGTGCCTTCATGCGAAGAAGCCAAAGGGCTAGATGACGCCAGATGAGGATGCAGCAGGACCCTGGCAGAAGCCCTCATCCGTTCCACACTGTATTGGCTCTTTGACCCCAAACCTTCCTTCTCTCTTCGTTTTTAACCCTCTCACCTATCACATTTTGTTACAGCAGTCCACACTCACTGAAATGCGTTCTAAACACCTGATCTCCAAGCAGCATCGCTCAGAGAAGCAGGGCTCCAGCACATCAATTTCTACAGGTTATGACTCAATCCACAGCAAATCCTGGGAAGCATCTCAAATAGACAGTGCTGTGGTTTGAATGAGCATCCCCCACAAGCCCATGTAGAAGACTCAGTCCCCAGAGTGGTAGTAATGTGACCTCCATGGAGCTTCAAGAGGCAGGCCCAGGGGGAGAGCCTCAGTCACTGGAATAATGCCTCGAAGGACATTACAGGAGCCCCATCTCTGCCTCATCCTGTGCTTCCTGGTTCAAGAGGTGACCATTGCTTGATGCACCACCTATGACAGAGGCCAAGCAAAAGGGGCTGCCCACTGTTGGACCCATGCCTCCAGGACCATGAGACAAAGCACACCACTCTTTATTGCCTAAGTAGCCTGAGATGGGCATTGTTACAGCGGCCGAAAGGTGACCAAGGTGCCGCAGCAGTGACCAGTGCCAGGCCCTCTGTGCCGCAGTCCATGTCATTGCCCTTCGTCAGCCGCGGGTCCTCAGCTGTGCTGTTGACTGTGCTCCTGCAATCTAGAAGCCAAGTTCCATCTCCAGTTCCCAGTGCACCCATCAGAGTTTTCTACCAGCTCTTTTCTGTTTCAGTAAAATTGATATTAATATACAACGAATTAGTTTTCGCGTTAGAAGGTATTTAGCAAGTATTCAAGCAGACGAAGCAATGTGTGATAGATATGCCTTCAACAGAAAGAGAACACAAAAATTTATAGTGCCTATTGGTGAGTTGGCAAAATTATAAAGTACTATGAATTAAGTAATAATCAGGGCATAAATGAGGGCCTGCTAAGTCATGGTGGGCACAAAGGTAGGAAAAGATAGGCTCACACCAGGCAGTATCTAGCGATATCTATCTGTGCTCTACACTAGCCCAACACAGAAGAGAGTATTTACAGATGAGAATTCGCAAAGAGACAAAGAAGATGAGAGAAAAGTGACATGAGGTAGAACAGAGGGGGAAATACGAGCTTGACACAGATTGTAGCACACCAGTGGAGATGAATTCATGTGACTGCAGCAGGCCACGCCTCAGCATCAAGATAGTTCACACTGGAGATTCGCTTTACCTGGTCTTGATAAAATAAGGGCCACCTGAAAGGGCATCTGCAGTCCGTGAACTTAATTCTATTCATATCTTGCAGAAGGTAACTCACAACATAACTCATGCAGTTCATGTGATAATATGTGCTGTATTATGTTCACACTGTTTTCCAAACTTTTCAAAGACATTTACATACATGCATGTATGTATAATCAGAAAGAATTTCCCATAAAGCAGAGAAAAGTTGTTTATTCATTACTTAGACTGTACCTAAAAAATGGCTATACACATGCACAAGACTGCATCTAGACCCATATATCTGAACATGTTCTAAAATAAAACCAAAATAAATCTGAGATCTAAATGTTAAAACAGAAACACTTAACTTTCTGGAAGACAAAGTAAGTAAAATTCCTGAAGACATAGAGTAGTGAAGAACTTTCTGAATAGAACCTCACTTGCGTAAGAGGTAACACCAAGAATCAACAGATGAGATCATATTAAATTAAAAAAGCTTGTCACAGTCAAAGAAACAATCAGCAGAGTGTAAAGAGAGCTGAAAAATTGGAAAAATTTGCCAGCTATTCCTCAAAAAGAGGACTACTATCTACAGTATATAAAGAACTCAAAGAAATTAGACCTCTCAAAATGAAAGACCCAATAAAACATGGGCAATAAAAAGAAACGTCACAGCAGAAATGTACAAGACCACTGAATACATGAACAAATGTCCAAAGTCTTTAACCATTAGAGAAATGTAAATTAACACAACACTGAGGTTCCATCTCACCCCAGAAAAAATGGTCATCATCAAGATATCAAACAATGACAAACACTGGCTAAACTTCTAAGGGGCAAGGAAACTTTCTACATAATTGGTAGGAACATAAACTAGTACAAACACTGTGGAAGGCAGTATGTGGATTTCTTAAAGGAATAAAAGCAAAATTTTCACTTGACCCAGCTATTCCCCTTCTAAGTATCTTCCTAAAAGAGTTAAAAAATGTTCCATTACAGTGATACATGCATAACCGTGATTGTAGGGGTATCACTTTAATAGCTATGTCTGTCAACAGATGAAGAGAAAGAAAATATGGCATTTACACACAATGGAGTAGTAGTCTGCTATAAAGAAGGATATATTTGAGTCACTTGTCAGAAAACAGATGCACTTGAGATCATGTTAAATGAAATAAATCATACACGTGAGCTTCACTGTCACATGGTTTCCTCTTACATGAAAAACCCGAATTATAAATAATTTAAAGATCCAAATAAAGGCTAGATAAGAGAAAAAGGGAGATGGATCTTTAGAAGTGGAAAGGAGGCTGACAGATGGGGAGGAGGAATGAAGAGTAAAAAGGATTTAGATATGTTGCATATGTGTATCAAATCCCGACGTAGAATATAATCATCATGTATTGCAAACGTGTGTGAATAAAAAATAAATATTAAAAGATACAGGCTACTTTATCTGACTTCCATAGCTAGGTATGATATAACATTTTAGTTCTCAAAACTCCTCAACTCCATTCCTTTACTCACATCTCATTTGTACATTATCTCCCAAACTTATTTAAAAATCTGTCAGCACTCAGATATTTTCTGCTTCTCACTCCCTGTGTAGCTTCTCAGTTTAGTATCTAACATGCCAACTATAGTGCTTTCTGATTTCCCAGCCTTTTCTTAAAGTATGCTGTTACCCACCTCTTCCCCTGGGACTACTGTCTAGACTTCAGTGGGCAATTATCTCAGGAATCTATGAGTTGATCAGCAACCTAGGAAATGCTCTGATCAGAAAAGATATGCTGAATAAACTAGAAAATGCCAAGCGAATGAATGAGTTATTTGTGGAAACTTAGGTTGGAGAAATCATAGCGAGGTGAGGCCTGGTAGAGTGCAGTCCATTACAGATGACAAGCCTCTGTATTGAGGAAGACAAGATAACAAAAGAACATGCAGATTCAGTGAAAATTATAATGTGATCATAAATAAATGAAGTGAGCTGATTCTTAAAGAGAAGCTATATAGACATATTGCAGATGCAACTGTATGATACTCTAGAATGGAGAAACTAGCCCCTAACCAAAGTCTATGTTTCTCTTTATTATTCCTCCATTTCTCTGATTTAGTCTGTATGTTTTGCTCTTAGATTTGCAAAGATAATACATGCTAACAGTTCACCAAATGACATGACTTGGGGAGAAAATTTACACTGATTTCAAGGGGCTGGGCCTATGATGTACTATTATGAGCTCATAGAACTACTCATAATCTCTTTATTGTACAAGCTTAAAAGTCATACAAAATTGCCATCTTGTAACTAATTTATGAAAGCTTCTGTTATTTGGTAGAAATGGGAAGATTAAAATCCTTCCGTATCAGTTCTTAAGAAGTTTATCTGAGGGTACCTTTGAATAGGAAAGGGGAGATTTCTGTTACTGTGGGACATTGGGAAACAGTCTGAGACTGAGAAAGAACTCTGGGATTTATAATGAGAAGACTTATGAGCCACCTTGATATTGGCACAGGTGTTAACCTAACATTTTTTTTGCCTTATGCATTGCTTATTAGGTTGTAATTTTGATCATCTAAATGATCTTCCTGAAGTAACTTTAGAGTATAGATTTTTAATATAAAACAGATGATGTATCTATATCTCAATTTTACTTCTTGAGAAGATTACCCAAATCATATCCTGTCATAAAATCTTCAGCATTCATATTGAAACAATTAGCTGGGGCCATGACCCCTTTAAGAAGATGATGAATTCGTTCTCCTTCCACCTGTGTGTCCAGGTGCCCCGGTTCAAGAGCTCTACACCCTGCTGTGAGCCCTGATGATGATTGTGATTGCCAAAGCAGTAGTAAGACCTCCTGTGTGGCTCTTCTTCCCATTCCAAGGCTTAGGGAACAGCTAGGATTATGCTCATTTTCCCCCTCATATTCCTTTCCCTAGAATTCATATTTATATAGAAGCAAATACAGTGAAATGGGTCCAAAGAACTCATTTTACTCCCTTGCAATTTTAAATCATGCTACATTTGTGGCAATATATAGATGGTAGGACTTTGCAATTCAAGGCATCATTTTTACATGTGATGTCTAATCTAAATGACCAACGAATGTGCGAGGATCTTCAAAACTCCTGAAGGAAGCCTAATGTAATCTTCTACAGCCAACTTATCAGGATGCTGAGTTATGGTTTTTTGGAGCATTATCTTAACATTTCAGAAATGTGTAGATACTATTGATAATTATCTATGTTCTTCTTATGTTCCCAGTGACTTCCTGATGTTTTCATCCCTTACCAGTCAGTCCAAGACTTGCTTTTGAGTGTGTAGTTCTCAATAGTATTTTTCTTCTCTTCTATGATATAGACATTGTGTAGTGTTTCCTTTTTCTAAGTAATCCTCGTGTTTAGGATATGATGTAGCCAACCAAGACCTTCATTAGGCCAACCTGAATCACACTTCTCTAGGTCTTCCTCTTTCTCCACTGGCTTTTTCTTCTTGAGTCTCTTCATACTTCTCCTTTCCAGTATCATTTGTTTAACAGTTTCTACCTTTAAGCATCACTCCATCTGGACATGACACTATAGTGCTATAGTTCTTCAAATTCCACTTCTTTCTCCCTTCTTTCAATCCTTTCTCAAATGCTATTTCTTTCACAGTCATTTTCAAAGCAAATCGGAACCTAATTGAACATGAACTTTATTAATCATCTATTTTACTTTCAGCACTAGGCTAGCTGTACCTTACAGAAATTTATAAGCCCTTAATGATGCTATCTGAGAGGAAGGAAAGAGTAATTCCAAGTGAAATGATTAGGGAGCTCAATTATAGGTACATTACCTGGTGCTTAATTCTCCTCTACATACTGTATGTTCCCGAAAAATGTAAGCTCCATGGTTTGCTTCATCTCTTATTTAACCAGTTAAACACCTCGGCCCCATTCTGGCAGCCAGTACTTTATGTTGTTTTTAATGTGTACTGATAAAACATGAGCCATTCACATACTTTATGTTCAGTCTTATCAAATGCTTTTCTTCACCTCCCATCAGTGTTATCTGCCTGAAAAAAAAAGGCATAAACGGACTCTGGCCATATATGCTTTGCTAAATGTACAATTAGCTCAGTTATTTCCTCTATAATTCTAAATCATATTCTAAAACTCACAGAAGTCATAAAAATTATACACATTTTGTGTTTTATTGATTAAATTAATAGTGTAAGATTGCCAAGGTTTTCTTACAAGTGAAGCTTGTATTTTATAGTTATTATGTGCTGTTGGTTTTATTAACTTCCAGTAAAGTCATTCCCCTAGTGGTGCCAGTATTTCCATAAAGTCACTTAATAAGGTGTTGTCGTGATACTGGCCACCATTCAGGTGGTGACAGGTGGCAGGGAAGGTTCACGGTGGAATTTTCCATCTGTCTCCTACTTTCAATCCAAGGCTTAAAGAACAGAGTGTATTTTGTTCTTTATTCTTCTCTATTCGCCATCTCTGCACCATTAAAACACACTTGAGCTTACAGGTGGCTCAGAACTCACGAAGGTCAAAATCATGTGCTTTAACTTTCCTCACCATTTTAATAAAGCATACTAGTTTATTCCATAAGAAAAACCTGAATTCTACCTTGGGTTTTTCCCCTTTATCTATGAAAAAATATCAGAACTTCAACCACTTTTGAAAAACAGAATTCCCATATCCAAAAAGAATAATAAACACCCAGAAAGTTGGTATACATCATACTCGTCAAGTTGCTAAATTCATTAAGGAAACATTCATTTTACTGCTGTCATTACTAGTTGTTAAAGGCTTTGACTTAATTCATGAAACTAAGATTATACCAAATAAGACACATAAAATAACAAAGTGCTTGAGTTTTAAATTTTGCATGTAAGGGAAATATAGCATAGTTTGGATGAAAATGGTGAGTTTTAGGACAACTCAAAGTTTAGGGTTTTTTTCTAACTATTTTCCATGGTTTTTGTACCACTTGTTCTCTGCTATTGTGATGAACTAAAGCTGAAAAACCATAAAATGCATAAAATATATAGGCAAAATTTTCTGAGTAAATTGTCCTCTTTTCCACTGCAGTGGTATTCTTAGATGCCAACTAGAAAAGATGACATATTTTAATATGTTGAATTGTAAGTGGCTTTATCTGACTAAACAGGTTAACTCTAATAGTTCTGCTTTTCTTCAGCAGTTATTAAAGTTTTGATATATGCAAGGCACTTTTCTATGACCTATAATCTGCAAATATGTTGCTCTTGAAAGAACTTGAAATGTTGCATGAGTTAAAATGTACATTGCGCTGTATTCAGAATAAGTGTGTGGTACCTGTAATAAGAGATACATACTTACTTCCATTCCAAAGAAAGAAAAGGTTTCTTGTGGGTAGGAAGCCATCAAGTGGACCCTTGAGGAAAGAATTAAAAAATGGATGGAAGTGTGTTAGCTGTACAAAGTGTAAAAGATTGTCCAATTATGGGAACAACATAAGTAAAGACAGAGTTTGAATTCCATCAGATCTTTTAATGACCAGCAAATAGTTTCCACAATTAAGAAAATCCACAAGGAATGTAGGCATTATGTACTGCAAATGTGTACTATTCTAAAATAATTTTGAATAACAATTAAAATGAAAAGAGCTATGAATAGGTTAATCATACATTTTGTTGGAAAATAAACTAGAATGAAATCATTGTCCATTGGTTCCCAAACCTGGATGCCCGGAATGATCATCTGAAGAGCTCATTAAATACACAGATTCCTGGCTGTGTCAAAGGCAAGTCTGGTTTCAATTTGGGATTGGGCGGGGTTAGTTTAAAAGGTGACCCAAATGACACCGAAGGGAGGTCCACATAAAAGACCGTGAGAAATATTGAGTAGAAGGCGAGAAGAGAAAAAGCTGTCTTTAGTTTTGTAGACAATGGGGAAAACTAGAAGTTTTTGAAAAGAAAAATCACATGCTAACAGAGTAGTGCTCTTTGTAGGGTCCTCTGATATGAAGACGGACCACACTGAAGCACAAGGGAGAAAAGTGCCATGTGCAATAAATATTACTCCATCGGACACTTTAGCCTCGACAGGAAGTTGGATGTAAGGAAAAAAGGGAAACTGGGATATTGCCAACATTTTTTTCACTGGAAAAACTAGTTTTGAAATGGACAGTGAGAAAACAGTAATAAATAGTTGAGTGTTTGCTTGACCTAGAATCTAAAATTGTTTTGCTTGTGGTGAATTTGGTTCTAAAGGCCCTTTGTAGAGAGATACCTGCTATGTACCAGTGGAGACAAGTTTGGAATTCAAAAGTAAGGAAATTTTTGGATAGTCTATTAATTGCTATTAGTTCATTGAAAAGAAAAGTTTGTGCCTGTATTGTCTGATTGGTTTTTCATGTATATATTGTATAATATGAGTGAATATTTTGAAGATAACAGCACACAAAGTACTTACCATTGCTACTTTCCTACAATCTTGTTTTGAAATTTTGTACCATTGTTTTTATCATTTTTGTTTTCTTTAAAATAAAAAAAAAGGATGGGTCGAGGATTTAGCTTAGTGGCTCAAGTGCTTGCCTTGTAAGCATAAGGTCGTGAGTTCGATCCCCGGTACCAAATAAATAAAATAAATACAGAAATTTATCCTTTTTACTGTATGAGTCCCTCTAGATCCATGTGGCACCAATTTCTGGTATGCATACACAGTGCTATATTGTGTTGTACTGTTATCTTTAAGATAGAGATATAGAATCAAATTACGATTTATCAACAAAAAAAGTAAAATAGGAAACAGAAAGAGCAGTCATTGACACAGCAGATATTAAGCTAGTAGAGGACCCACGGAGGTAGCGTGGCGGTAGGCCGTGGAGTTTAGGAAATGTGGTAGCACTGGCGGTCTGAACAGTGCAGAATGACAAAGGGATATGAGATTTGGGAGAGTTAGATGCGCTGTGGTGGAAACAGGTAGCAGTTTTAAGAACAACATTTTTCATTTAAGAGCCTGGAACAGAGCAAATGGCAGCTGGTTGACAAATGAGCGTCCGTTTGGTGAACAGACGTGGAGGTGTGGAAAGCATTTCTCCAGTGTGTTAATTTCCTCTAGAAAGGAATGGTAGGACAAGAGATTCATAAAATGCCAGTGAGAGAGGACAACTGAAAGAATACCTGAGAAGAACAGCCTTCTGCTGGACTGTCGCACGGCAACACCATAGGGATGCACATTCCTCAGGAACGGCAGGAGTGAAGTAGGGTAGTGAATAAAAGGACACTGCAGTTAAAATGTGCTAAACGTTGTGAGGTTTCATTGACTGTGTAGCACTGTCCTGCATGTAGGAGGCAATAAGATTCTTAGGGAACCCTGGTATTCTTTGCTTTAGAACAAACTAAAATGATCGAAGAAGAAGGATTGCATTGAGGAGAAGCGTGGTGTGACCGTGTTGGCAGCTGGGGATTTTGTAGCATATGGGGTCATCTAAATGTCTCTGTGTTCAGCACACAATTAAAGGTGTAGTTCAAAACGTAACATGCAGAACAGATTTAGTTAACAGTGATTTGCAAAAAACGGTGAGATTCAAAACTATAAATAAGAAACAAAATGACCGAGTAGAGAAAAAGAGAGGGAAAACATTTTATCATCACTTTGTTTTTTTCTGACATTGGAGAGGAAGATGAATAAAGGTTAGCTGTGGAAGAAACTGGGAACAGGCAGGAATAGGTCAACCATTATAGAGGAAATCATGGAAAATTTAAAAGTTTATAATCTTATGGTTTTGGTGGGGTTTTTTTCCCCCTTGATTGTTTTCCTGGGAACTATTTAAATTGAACACTGTGAATAGGGCAATACTACAAATAAAGTGAGAAAGATAGGTTGGGATTGAATTAAGTCCCCATGGTTTCCAAACTTGGATTCTCAAAATGATGATCTATAGAATTTGTAAAACAAACAGATAACCTGGGTTTATCAAAGGCACTTTAGGTTTCCAAGATTTGGGGTTGGTTGGGATTACTTTCAAAGGTGACCCAGATGATTAAACAGAGGTCCATGTAGGTTTTGTTAAGGAAAAAAAAAAAAGGAAGCAAGTTGAAAAGTGTCCAACAGTGAAAGCAGAAGTCATCAAATATAACCTACTGTTAAAAAATTTTGGTTGTAAAACAATAGGAGGTCAAGAGGCCACATTTTCTGAGCTTAATGTACTAAAAGGAATTTAAATGTAACAGTAGGCTGCTTTTGTTGTGATACCTGAGCCTGGATACTGATAGAGCAAAAACAGTTTATTTAGCTCACAGTGCCAGAAACCAAAGGTTCCAGTAGCATCAGCTCTTGGCTGGCTGGACCAACTCATGTTGAATGGCAGCGTGATGGTGAAGACATGTGTGAGAAGGAGAAATAACACAGCAAGTCAGAGACCAGAGTGAGGGAGAGGCCAGGCTTGCTGTCTATGACAGCCTCACCTAGGAAGTAACTCAGAGTGCTGTGAGGTGCCACCAGGGACAATCCATTAGACCCCATCTCTCAGTGATCACCTCTGCACAACCAACTGAGGACCCAGCCCACCAATTCAGGGACCTGTCGGGTCTACTCACAGCATGTCCAAATGATGACAATCAGCCTAAACAAAGCTTAGAAATAAACCCCTCCAATAATCCTATCATTTCATCAGTCTCCTCCATTACTTGCAGAGTCTACATTTCCCTGCATCTGTCGTAAACTTTTCCATGTTTATCATAAGGTACTCACTTTAAAATGTTGCAGAATAGGATTTACAAAAGAAGGCACACTACAGTGGGGGAGATCATAGTAATTTCTTCAAAGGAAAACTTTTCTTGAGTGTAGATAAAATGAAGTGGAAAATGGAATGGACAGTCAGAGGATAAAAGTGAAGAAAGGGACAGGTGTCCCAGAAGAGATTTGCTGAGAAAGGGTTCAAGAACAGAACTTGAAAAAGTGGTCATGAAAAAAGAATTAAAGACATATTTTGAAATAGGTAAAAAGAAAATAAAGAAAAGTAGACAGAGATAAGGAAGTTAAAAGCTGGTGTATTTGGAATGTAACCCACAGGGATCTTGTATCTCCAGGACCATTGGTTCCTGTGGGCTTCTTGAGTATTGCCCTCACTTCATAATAATTGTATGTGAAGAACTGTGTGTCTCCTCCAATCACACCCTCAGCATTTATTGATTCATCTTGCCCTGAGGTTACTCTGCTACTGAAGATCAGAATCCTAGATTATTGGATAAACTAAAAGTTATAGAAGCTCTGGTTTGGCTGCTACTGCCTTTCTTAGCTACATTGCACACTTCCCATTGAGTAATCAAGTCATACGCGAGTATATTATCATCACATGTGAGATTTTGACCCCAAAGTCTTATTAATTTCTCAAAATAGTATTATAACTCCTTTGGGAGAATCAGGATATCTCATTATTCTTGATGAAATTTTTTAGTATTTTATTTATTGAAATTGTATTTTGAGAGCTTATTGAGGCTTCCAGATCAATGTGTGTGAAAAAATCAACTAGGTAAATATTGTATGCCATTTCCTCCTGTAAAAGTCTACATACGTGAATAGCTTTGTAAATAGCTTAAATTAACAGACTTAGTCCATTTTCATTGTTATTAGCTTTTAGAATTCCAGCTTACCTGCTCTCCTGAACAGGGAACGTTGTGCATTACCCTAATGTACTCCAGGTCCCACCACTGCTCACCAGTAACTCAGGACAGAGCTAACAGCTCATCAAGGTCTTTCCCAAACCCCAAATATTAAGCAGCACAAGAATAAGCACCTTCTCATTTTTATTTTCTGCTGTTTTCTTGGCATCATACTGTATATCTAATTCTCAAAGAAATACTTGTTGAATTAAATGGATATCCATAGAGTAAATGTTAGTGGGTAAAGAAGAAACAAGACAGTACAGTCTCAGTAGTGGAAGATGGTTTTCACTGGTTTCTGAGCTTACTGTGGATATCAAGAGGGTATTTTCATTTGATTAGACATTTTGTTGAACATTTTTAATCCACTACATAGCCACCGCATATCCATTTATACTGCATGTTGGTTTTATCCTTAAAGTATATTTTAATTAAAGTTCTACTTCTTTGGTACTTTAATTAGAGGGAGATAAGCTGGTACATTTATAGCTTGGGAAAATGTCTCAAGCTAGTTCCCAGATGTTTGCTCATGGTCAATTCTTGTGACATTTTCCTATGTTATTTTTTCACCTAAGTGTGTTCCTCTTAGTCTTAAAACCCAATAGTATTTTGAGAGACATTTAATCTATGTGGTTTATTACTTTAGCTCCTACACATCACATTTTATCACTTCAGTGTATTGTAAAATTTCTTTGATTCAAAAGACACTAAGCAGCTTAGTGAGTATTTAAAGAATCTCACTCTGAGAGAAATAAAATTTGGGAATTTATGCCAATTCCATAATTTTAGAATTTTGACTTAATTTAGCACGGAATTTAGAATCCACAGGAGTGGTATATCTGTTTTTATGGTTTCATTAGCTTCAGATCTTGCAATTTAGCAACTAGAAGCTACTAGACTATTTTCATTTGCTATGTAAAAAGTTCTTATTATTCTCCAGTTTAAACTTGTATTTGACCACAGTTGGTAGATTAGCTAGAGTAAAATATTATCCTCAATGCTTGAGTAACTGATACTTAGAAAAATAAATTTAACTTCCTCTGAAATCAGAATTTGTTGTCAGAAAGGAATATGAGTCAGAGGAGGATTCTACAGTTTAACTGTTGAGAATTTTGGTTCAGGTAGCTCTGAGTTTGAATCCAGACTTTGTCATTTATTAGTTTTATGATTAGTGGCACGAATTGTATCCTTTGGGTACCATCCTATCAAATATCTGATAGAAGAATATTAACTATATCTATTGTACATATTTATTCTGAAGCAAATATGAGAAATGCAAATAAATTGCTTTTCAGGCAGAGTCTAGAACACAGTACCTAGTGCTGACTACTGATATGATGCATATTCAGTACTTAACACAATGCCTAGTAAATGATAGAAGTGGTGGAAGTCTCAGATTAGGAAATACCCAAGTACCATTTCTCTTCTGTACCCTGTATTCAGCACTCTTCCCTGAAAGTCTTTTATTCTTTCCTTTTTTAAAATCTCCTAAGAGCCATTTGCTCCATTTTAGCCCTACTTTCAGTTTTCATTGAATTTCACTGAAACTAATAACATAATGTTCCAGTATTTGGGGGTGTCCTTGTTTCTACTGTAATTCTTTTCTCCACAGTACTGCTAGGTTGATCATTTTAATGCACTTGGCTAGTAAATTGCATTCTTGTTCGAAAGATCCTACTCTGCACAGTGTGCTAGAGATTCCGCAATGCTTACCATGCCACTCAGTACTGCCTGTCCGACATGCATCAGCATGGGGGGCATCCTCAACACCTTTCCTCAAGAGCTGGTCGCACTGGACCCATAGGCATTCCCACATGACAAGATTGTTTCATGTCTCAGCAAATACCCTCAGCATTGCTCTGCAACTTATAGCTCACTCCTTTCTATGATTCTGTTTTCTGGTACTGTTGTTTTAATAGTTTTGTAGAGTGGCCTAAACAAATCAGCATAGCTGTATTACAGGAACTGCGTTGGCTCTAGATTTAGGGAGCAATATTTTTCATTTTGAAACCATCGCCTATTACGAGCAGACCTTGGATAATTGTGTCAAAGATTTGATCACTGAATTTCTCAACTATGAGAGAGATGCAGCCAACTGTTTTCGACCCCTCCTGTGGGGACCAGCTGGTACACTAATTTTCTCTTCCTGAAGTAACTATTTGCCCCAGACTTAATGCGTGCATTAACAAATCTGTTGACTTACAGTTCTGTAGATCTGACATCCAACACGGATCTAACCCAAAGTGTTGGCATGGTTGCATTCCTCCCTGACATTTTATCTGCCTTCTTCAGCTTGCAGAGGCCTCTGTCAGGTCCTGGAGGGCAGCCTGTCCCAGCAAGAACCAGCTGTTGCATCCTCCTGCTGCTGCATCCTGTCTGACCACAGCTGGAGCATGATCCCTGCTTTTAAAGACTCCTGTGATTAGACCAAGCCACGCAGGACCCTGAGTGATCTCCCCATCGTGAAGTCCTGATGTTAACTGTATCTGCAGAATCCCTTTCCTGGTAGAAAACAGCATATTCACAATTTCCAAAACTTAGATGTGAACATCTTCAGTACCCAATTTGAGAGTAACCTTTGTTCATTCCCCAAGTGATGGGTGATTTTTGCTTCTTTCTGATTTTGTCTGTTTTACAGATGAAAGCTCAAAATTCTTTGTGTTTGTGCTTAGACTTTTCTTTTTAAATTTCTTTTGCTCTGAATGCAAATCAAAAGATAGGAATTAGTGTAATACCAAGAAATGTTAATGAAGCCAAGGGCTCTTTTCTGTTCCATACTGTTCTACAGCTTCTGTTGAGCCTCCTGAACCGGAGAACCTAGATGAGCTCCAGTCACAGATCTCTGTGGTCCGGGCTTTCCATGGGGAAACACTTGAGGATGTGCTCCTATCGGAGGTGATCAGGGCTGCGTGCTGCCAGCCACTGGACAACGGCACCCATGGTGGAGTGCGCACATGTTCTGAAGGGTTTTCAGTTAACAGCAAGGTCCCTGAGGACATTTATCCAAGACTGATGCAATGTTCCCTCGGCTTATAGAGTAATCTGAGTTTCATATATAAATGTTTTATATGCATCCAGTGGACTGAATTTTTTTACATCAGGTTTCCATTGTTATAATGCTTAAATTAAGGTTTTATTACACTATTCATTTTTGAGTTGATTAGAAAGATTCTTTTTTAGGTAAATTAAAGGAGTATAAAGTATTATTCAAATAATCAGTATATAGATCATTTTTAAAAATAAAAGGAATCTTATGATACAGCTCTTTCTAAAACTGTAGGTTTTAGAGTAATAAAAATTCCTTATGTGTATATATAAATATGTATTAAATATATATATATCAAATAAAAAATGAGCCTCAAGAAAATATTTTAGTTAATTGACCTTATAAAACTCTTAATAAGACCTTATCTTGTAATTTGGTAAGAAACAGCAGAGTAAGGTTTTGGTAGCACCACTTTTTTATTAATCATCGCTTCATTTTTCTTTTCTTTAAAATAGGGTAATCAGAATGGTTTTTAACTTGCTTCCCACTTACCTGCAATATCTTCATACTTGGGCAAAGGTAACTGATAGAAGTCATTATACAGAAATGTCTTCTACTGAGAGCTGGTTATTAGTACACTTGTGTTTGCATTACTTTAGCAAATATGCAGTTGTCTAGTCATAGTTCAAAAGCAAGCTAATGGATTATGAATCCCCAAGGATTTATTTTTTTTAAAGGCCCCTTTTAAGGGAAATCTTTGCTTCAAATACTATCACTAACTTCTTAGGCTCTCCTGTACATTAACTGTTAAGCAAATATAAACTATCTTCATTAGTTTAGATTTTATATGTGTACCTATGATTTTAAACATATAAATAAAATTTCCTTTAGTAGATTTGAAGGATAAATCCATCTTTTTTATACCCACTGTAATGTTACTGGGCATCTGAGAAGTATATCCTAAATCCTGATTTACAATGAGTTGCTAAGCAAAACAAGAGGGTGTTTCTTGACCTAAGGCCTCAAAATTTCCACCTAAAAGTAGATGAACAAATTGAATCTGTTTGTGGACATTGGCTTGCTAACGCAGCCTAAGCAAAGAGTATAATCATAGCACAATTTCTCCTGTTCTTGATGTTACATAACCCCACAGCCCATGTGTCCCCACAGAGCATCATATTCTATGTGCACAGGTTAGAAAAGGAAGTGAAATTAAACAGTGAGCTGATAAAAAGCACTGATGGCAAGACGAAGTTCAACCTCAGAAACTAAATTCCAATAAATACTAAAGGCCCAACTGTTCTTATTCTAAACACAGGGTATTCTGAAGGCAAAAGGCAAAAGCAGAATCCACTGCTGCACAATTTGCTACAATTTTTGAGCATCTCCGCTGTGGTCGCAATAGCTCTGCCAGCTGATCAGTCTTAGCTGAGAAAAGTGGGTTTAAGACACCAAGTGGTAGTAGCAGGATGTAAGGTTCACGGGACATCAAAGTGCCTGCTCTTTCCTCTTCAGAGTAAATGGATTCTGCAAACAATGGTCATTATGAAGAATCAAAGACTGTCCTTGATGCGACAGAAAGGCTGGGTGGCACAAGGCTGCTTTTGAGAGTGAGACATAAGGCACCCTATTAGAGGGGGTAACTAAAGCAAATGTTTTGTACATCTGTTCATGATTCAGGTTCTGTCACCAAGAAGATAAACTGAGTCTTCCAGTTTTCACTATCATCAGGGATTATCTATCTTGAGTAGCTATTATGATTAAAACAATAAGATGCTGGGTAAAATAATTAAAGTCTATTTAAATGCAGGACTGGAGTAGCACACTCATATGCTTGGATGAGACAGAAAGAGAGAGGGAGAGAGAGAGAGAGAGAGAGAGAGAGAGAGAGAGAGAGAGAGAGAGAGATCCAGAAAGTAGCTAGAAAGCTGAGTGAGTTCACAGGCTGCTTTCATTCGGAGGGTGGATGCTGAACTCTCCTGACCTGGGGTTTCTGCATGAAAGGCTGCCTGAGTCACAGAGAGCAGAAATTAAAACTCAGGGCTGACTGAATGTAGGAGACCTAATAGGAGATCTCAGCTAAAAGCTGAATTCCCAAAGGACTGCATCCCACACACAGGGGAATGAGGAAAAAGTCAGGACACATGGAGAGAGAGCAAGGACATTTTGCTGGGTTGGCCTTGGTGGTGAGATAAAGGGAACAGGTGTACTTGAGGAATTCATGACCATAAACCTTGTGCTAAGAATTCATAACCACACACAGCTTCCTGTCGATTTGTAACCCAAATAAGATTACCTAAAGTGGAGGAGATTTCACAAAGGCTTGAGCTCAGGGGAGGAGTGTGAAGTGATTCTTGGTTTCTTGTGCCCCTCAGACAATAAAGAAAAGAAAAACACATATCCTTTTATATCCTTTTATTTTATTTTATTTTATTGTCTTTGTGAGACAGAGTCTCGCTACCTAGGGTCACAAATTTATCCATATATTAATGGATTTCCCTAAATTCAGCTTAAAGTAATAAAAGCCAATCACAGAAGACAGCAAGAAAACAAACAACATCAGCAAAACCCTGCACAAGCAGTAAGCAACAGAAGCAGAACTGTGGAGTGTCTGGATATTAGGAATAACAAAATATGAATTACAGACATCTGCTTTCTCTAACAAGAATCAGGAAACTATGAAGAAGAGCCAAAAGACTGAAGAAAGAATAAAATAGAATAAAATTCAAATATAGAAACAAGTTAAAAACACAATAATGAGTTAAGTGTGTTAGGTAAACTTAAATACATGAAATTATGTCCAGGAAATGGGACCCATTGCAAAATGAAGTCCAGAGACAAAATGAGATGAAAATAGGAGAGGAAGAGTGAAAGATGAGACCGAGTGCAAGGTTGTGTCTTAGCTTATTGTGTGCTGCTGGAACCACATACCTCAGGCTGCATAGTTTACAATGAATGGAAAATTATTCAGCATATGTTTCAAGGGGCAGTGAAGTCCGGAATCAGGGAATCATGTGAAGGGCATGTTTGTTGGCATCTCGTGGTAGAGGGGTAGGAGGAACGAGAGCATGCTCATGTGACAGGGGAGAAAGAGGGAGCGCACAATTCATTCTCTGATCAGAAGCTCACTCCCACTGCATCTAACCCGACTTGTGACAATGGCTTTCATGTTTTAGTGAAGGAAGCCCATGATCAATGGCCCCACAAAGCCCATCTCAACCCTTGCCTGGAGACAGAGTCTGCAGCACACACCTGCCTGAGGGCACATTCGAGATTATGCCCTAGTTTTCAGGATTCTAGGTGTAGTAGTGGGGCGGGGAGTGAAGGGTGCTGGAAGGTGCATGTGTGCGTCCTTTCAAATCCATGTGCTGAACCCTAATCTAGGTGGCCACCTGTGGAACAGGAGGAGGACCTCGCCTGACCCCAAATCTACAGGAGCCTTGCCCTAGGGTTTCCCATCCCCTACAATGGTGAGAAATACATTTTTACTGCCTAGAAGCTACTCGGCCTATCATGTGTTGTTATAGCAGTCTGAAGTGTCCAAAAGTGCCTAATGCATTCATTCTACACACTGCTGGTTTTGATTTGAGCATTTTTCACACACACACATATAGCATATTTTGATCAAAGCCAGACTCCCACTGCCCACCTTTGCACCTCTCTCCTGTCCGCTTCCCTTCCTCTTGTCTGATAATCGTCTCCTAGAAAGAGCTCCATCTTACAGCCCAGTACCTGAGCACTTTCTAAATAAAAAGAAAGCTGTAACTAGACACATTGTGGTAAAACTCTAGAATCCAAATACAAAGACCATATGTTAAAACAAGTAGAAAAAAATCATTGTATATAAAATATCAATAATGAGTTCCGTATCAGGGTTCTCAATAGCAGCAAAGAAAACAAGGAGATTCTGAAATGGTACTTTGTTTCTACTGTTGAATACACCCATGAAAACTGGCTAGCATTATGTTACAGTGAAGATCCTCTAAAGAACTGTGCAGTTAATAGCATATACTCACTAAAGGAAAGTCTACAGAATGTGCTTCCGGGGAAGGTGATCATAGTTGTGAGGTGGGAGACTTATTGTGAAGATTACACGAATAAAGATGTGGGTGTATATCTGAGTAAATCTAAACAAATATTGTATGAATAAAAGCTAATTGTATGCCCTAATTCATGAGGGGAAAGAGTACAATAATGGAATAAGAAGCACTTGTGCTAGGGAGTAGTAACAGGAGGTCTTGATATAAAAGGACATGATCTTCTCTGAAGAAGGGTAAAGATTTGTATCAGATTTAAACAATAGTTACTCAAGTACCCACTCTAAAACAGCTAACTTCTTATGGATACAGAAATGCACTCTGTAAAGAGATACAAAGAACAGATACAGAAATAAAATTTCTAATCAAATAAACAGTGTAAAAATGGAATGTGAGAAGTTCTACTGATATAAACTAGTCTATTTTTAAAAAGGAGAGAGGTAGAAAATGTAAAACAAGTTTATGAATATAATGATTACAAAAATAAGCCGGGCATGGTGTCACATGCCTTTAATCCCAGCACTTGGGAGACTGAGGTAGGAGGAGCATTGTGAGTTCGAGGCCAACTTGGGCTACAACGCGAGCGCAAGGCTGGCCTGAGCTACATACATGGTGCGACCCTGCCTCAAACAAACAAAAACAAAAACAAAAACAAAAACAAAACAAAACAAAACAAAAAAAATAGGGCCGTGAGTTTGGCTCAGTGACTTAAGCGCCTGTCTGACAGGCACGCGAGGCTATGAGTTCAATCCCCGGTGCCACAAAATAATAATAATAATAATAATTACAAAATTACTTTGCAGAAATAATATATATATACAGTACATAAATTAACTAAATACTCTAATTAAATGAAAAGTATTTTTGTATTGGATAGAAAATTTCAGCATTTTTCTGTTTCAGACTAAAACATAAGGCAACAAACATGAGAAACCGAAGGACAGTAAAGTATAAAAATCCAGAAATCCACAGACAGTTGGATGGATAAGTGTATACCATATTAACCAGTGAAAATGAATTTAGAAACTACAGCTAACTGTACCATGTGCCCAGTACAAAGAACACATTTTTGAGGAAAAATAGTAAGTTACAGACTACTAAACTGTGAACAAAAAGCTTAAATTAAAAGATAATGCACTATTAATACAGATGTAGCCATGAAGATAAAAAAGAATAATTAACACAAATTTCAGCATCATTCTTATTGACTGAAGCAAGAAGATGAGATGACAAAATTAAAATGGAAAGATGAAAATGGGAGACCTTCTGATGCACTGCCTATATTCTACTAGTCTCGATAAATATTCTCATTTTTAACTGTATAGCCTGTCTATAATCTACTGATCAGTATCAATATTCTTTAAAAGTATCTGACTATATGTATGTACATACTTTATGTGTGTGCATCATATAATCCTTTATATCTAATGCACAATTAAATATACACTTGCGATGTCTCATGCATTCCAAGTTCATCGCAGGGTGAAACTTCACTTTTTCCTGCAGTGCAGTGGGTGAAATAGCAGCTCAGAACCTCGAGGTTCACTTTATGCCCATGAATGACACTTTTTTTTTTTGTGGCACCAGGGACTGAACTCATAACCTCTCGCCTGTCAGACAGGCATTTAAGCCATTGAACCAAACACCCAGCCCTAGTTTTTTGAGGCAGGGTCTCACTGTGTAGCTCAGGCCAGCCTTGCGCTAGTGTTGTAGCCCAAGCCAGCCTCAAACTTGCAATGCTCCTCCTACCTCAGCCTCCCGAATGCTGGGATTAAAGGCGTGCGCCACCACGCCCGGCTCCACCATGTATGATTTTAGCTAAGTCACTCTCTTCTTTGGGCTTCAGTACTTTTATCTCTGAATTGAGAACAGCAGTAGCATCTGATCTGTCTTTATTCTTGCAGTTGTATATTTTATTCTCAGATTCTCTAGGATAATAAGGCAGGGAAATATCTTCAGGTATTTTGATTATTTTTACACTGAATTTGTGTTTGGGGACACTTGAAATTTTGACAATTTTGAGTTTTACAGCTGGGGGACATGGTCTACCTCGTATCTATTTAGATTGGTCATTTTGTTCAATCATGTTTACAAAGTTCAGTGTAGAAAGTTTGTACACGCTATATTAAATTTATCTCAAGTTATTTGCAAGTCAGTGCCATACAAAATACATCTTTCGTCAAAATGCTGTATCTAAATGTTTACTGTTAATGATGGTAACTATCATCTGCTTTTGTGTACAGCGTATTTGGTAGTCTCACCTTCTAATTTGAATCATCTTTCAGTAGATTCTCTCACTTTCTTCATAGGAAATGTTTTTTATAAAAAAGAAAATTGCAATGATGTTATTTATCTTCAAGAAAAAGGATTAAGAAACAAGGTGGGGGTGAGTTATATTTTTCGTACACTTTCAGACAGAATAGATTTAGCATCCGCACACTACAGGCAGTTGGTTAGTTTGGAAACTTCTTTAACCTCTCCCTAATTCAACAGTACTCTGTTTCTCTTGGTGAGCTGTGTGTGCATTCATGTGTGCATGTGTGTGCATGCGTGTGTGCGTGTGTGTTCAAATCCTTACTCCAGTTTACCCTGAGAATCAGAAGCTCACCCTCCCTCCTCTCCACTCTGTAGCTGTGTGTGCTACTTGAAAGACTGCAGTCCCGTGCCTGAGCTCCTCCTGGTATGCACTGCTAACTCTTTAACTCTGAAATTGTTTTCTTTCTCTCTTATCTGTAATACCTGTTGTTTATATACAGAAGTTATTTTATTAAGTGTTCTACTTTCAACCAGAGTAATTTTCCTAATTTGCCAAATTCTCTTGTTTTGTTCTGTAGAGCTGAAGGTGGAGGGTATTCCTGTGAGACAAGCACCTGCCCCATACTCCACCGTGTTTTATAAAAAGACTGCTTTTAGCAAATGGTGAATTGCTTTCTTCTGAGTTTTTAAGGGTCTAGAGAGCATAGCAATACTGCAGATATTGATTTATGTTTCTTTCTCGTCTCCTGCGATGGGTTTCATTTCAATGTTTCCTTGTACAAGCCAAAACAATAAGAGTTTTTCAAACAGGAGAGGCTATGGCAAATATTGCTATGGCATGGCCCAAAAATAGCAGTTCAGAATATGAAGGAGTCCTGCGTGGAAGAGTGGGATGCTTAGTACAGGACTTCATCACTCCAAGGACACCACGATCTGATGGCAAGTCTTCTCTAAGCACCATGTCCTCATCCTTAAACTTCAATATGAAATGCTCCAAAATGTAGCATTGAGACACTGGACCTATTACAAATAGCAATGAAAAAGCCTTAATGACCGCACCACCACCAACAACAAAAGTGTCACAGAGCATACGTGTGACCTACTGTATGCCTCACCTCCCCCTGAACGCGAATGTACTCAACTCTGTTCACAGTCTGCAGGTCTTGTGTGCAATAGACTGTCCCATCCATTCCCCCTGGCCGTGTCAGGCCCCACCCTGAAAGGAATTCTCCTAAAACTGAGGCCAGGTGGTGAGTGAGGCCCATGAGGTCCGTGGGCTCTGATAGTGACCTCTTAGAGTCCGGGCGTCTAAACAGCTATTGCTGCTCGTTTCCATCAGCGCGTTTCCCTCCAGGGTGATAACCGCTCAGCCCTCACTGTGGCACAATTATTTAGAATGTCCAGAGTGGTGCTTTTTCAAGGAAAGAAATTGCATGTTTTAGTGCTGTGATAAAATGCAAGAAGGCATGCTGCTGGGATGGGGTTGGCCTCGTCTCCTGTGCAGCGGGAGCATTTGTATTTATGAGAGCCATTTCACACTTGGATATTTGGGAAATGGGAAATGTTCCTGTGTGCCTACCAGGACTTCTGAGTCTTCCGTATGTGAAGAATAAAAAACGCTTGTCTAATTTCAAACATTTGTCTGAATGGTGTCAGAGTGGAGGGGAGCAAAAGTGGTGATCTACGTCCTCACTCTATAAAGATAATGTGTGTGTTAGTTCAGGCCTGTGCTTTGAACAAGGCACAGCTGCTGGGTGACCACAGGATCCTTTTGTCTTACAGTAGATGCTACACTTTGATGCAACTAGTCACAGAGCTGTAGATTTTGTATATTTGCCACAAACCAGTAATAACAGTGAGGGTGGCTCAATATTTTGTATATTTGCACAAACCATTAATAAGAGTGAGGGTGGCTCATCTGTGAATAATAAGTGAGAGGAAAGGCCATCACACTCAGTGAGCACAACATTTAAAGTTCTGTGTGTTGCTTGTCAATGTCCAAGTCAACCATGTGAGTCTCTGTTCGCTCCAATCATAATTGAAACCATCGCTTTAGCCCTCATGATCACTGGATGCTCTTGTCAAATTGTGCTCTTGCTTGTCCTTTGGTGCAGGAATCACACAATCTGTTCTGCTTTTCCTTTATCTTCCTAAGTCACACATTCTGCAGCCCCACAGTCCTTTGAGCATCCTTTCCTTCCTAGGATGCTGCTCTTCAAAACGTTTACAATCATAAAGCAGCAGCAGCATCTTCATCGGGAAACCTCTCCCTCACACAAATGTGTGTAACATAGCTTATCTTATGTATCCAATTAAACATTCCTCTTATTGGGAAGTTGCCCTTTGGAGCATGGACAGACCAGTCTGTTCCCAGCAAGTGAGTTGGCAAAAAGGAAACCTCTGGGCTCTGAGATCATCATTTTGGCAAAATACTTTGAAGGTAAGGGCACTGTTGCTACTGGAAAAATCTGAAAGGTCATCACCCTTAGATACAGGTCACCAATTTATCTTAGGGAACTTGCATTGGCCTCTGATGAAGGATGATTTTTGTCTCACATGTTTCCATGAAAAATGATATAGTTCAGGGAACCTTTCCTGCCCTTATATAATTCATAGCCTTGTTGAGGAATGCGAGGTATATTCTGATTAATTTTAAATGGAGCCCAGCACCTTGGCCACCCAGAGCTCATAGGTAGGTAACCTAGGAATTAGTTGCAAGCTGCCAACCACTGATGCTTTTTTGTGATTTCAAAACTCTATTACCTAAAAAGGAAAGAAAAAGAAGAAAGCATTGAAAGTTCAGTCCAAAAGTCCCATATTAGAAGCAGTTATTTTCTAATAGCATAGTATGATTAAGAATATATAGTCTTGCGATGTGGAAAATCTTAGACTCACATTTCTATTCTAATGTTTGATCACAGGCAACTTATTTAAAGTATATATGCTTCAGTTTCTGTCTTTCTACAGCTTAATAGCTTAATAGGATTCTTGAGTAGAGGGAAGATATTTCAAGAACTTTGTACATTGTAATCAATAAAGACAAGCAAATGGAATTTAGGTGTGGCTGTGTCAACAGGATAGAATTCGTCTCCACATTACTTTCTGTCATATTGTCCTACTTCCTGGAATAAACGATGTCTCATTAGCATTCTTTCCTTGGACAAATGTTAGATGAGAAACAATACAGAAGCAACAAGTAAAAGCTACAAAGTCTTTTAAAAGTGAGAGTGAGAGAATAATAAAATATTGTGCCTGTGATCTCTAATACTCCTTCATTAGGTTGCATCATTGACTGGGTTTCTTTCTAGAGTACCAGTCTCCACATCCCTGGTCAGAATGGTTGTCCAAAACATCCAGTCCTTTGTTAAGACACATGGAAGAAGGGGGCCAGTAAATATTGAGTTAATGTAGTTTTGGGTTTTTTAAAATTTTGTTCTTTTACTTTTATGATCACTGTGATGCTATGGTCAGCCAAACAAAAGGTAAAAGACTCTGCAAATTTCTGCCACTGATCCTTGGTTGCTCTTGTGTGTTCTTTTTGAAAATCCTCCACTGACAGAAGCTCCCGACTGATGGAGGCAGGTGCCAGGTGTGTGGTTGAGGACAGGCATCAGAGATCAGGCCCAAACTGCTTGTAGCTCTTGTGGATTCGCAAATGGAATTCACCCCTCATGTCACCTACAATTAGGTTATTCACCTAGTATTCTCTGAACAATGCCCTTTATCTTGGAGTGTACATTTACTTGAGGTATTTTTAAATGTAAAATTAGGAATTGTTAATATAAACGAAAGCTCCATAAGTGTCCTGCACCATTCAGGGAAGCCCATTTGGGGCGCAGTAGGATGATAGTAGAGTGACTTACATGAGGCCATTTCTAGAAGAAGAGAGAATAATTTTGAAATAGAGACATGATGTGCATTTCTGCTTTAAACCCTAGAAAGTACTTATTCGCTAGATGCTAGCACTCTTTGATGCATTATATATTAATTACTTAATGATTAAACAGTCATATAAGGCAGGAGCTATTGTGACACAATTTTTGAAAATGAGAAAGAAAACCAAAGTGTAGGCAGAGGCATGTGGCGGGTGAGCGGCGGGCTAGGCCTGGAGCCCAGGCAGCAAGGTCCCTGGCGTCTACCGTGGTCGCACAGCTCTGTGTGTTCACCTGTGTGCATTGCGCAGTGGCTCCTCATGCCCCCACTGCTACAGGAAATGAGGAGGAACATAAATCACAAAGAGGAGATTTATTCAAGCATCCATTTCTTTGTTAGTAAAAGCATAAGATAAATGTGAAAATAATCCCAAAACTAAAGTCAGGCCTTGGTTTACTTTCTGCTGTCTATGTCTCAGGACATCCTGGTAACTGTGGAAAGCAAAACAATCACTTGAAACTATTTATTATCAAACAATATAAAATTGTTAAGACTCAAAACTGTATGGTGCAGAGATTAAGGGTGTAACTTTGGAACCAGTCAAACCTTTAGACAGGACACTTAAACTCTCTGGGTACCAATTTTCTCATTGTAAAGTGGGAAGATTAACAATTCCCAAACACGTCTCATTCTTCTTAGCTGGAACACACTTAAACTTAATTGTTTGGGGAGCTATCTTTTTCCTGTAGTATGCTCAACATTCCTGTAATTTATGTGGTGCCAGGAGATTTTGACAATCATGCTTGTTCCTCCAGTAATATTTATCATTCGGTTAGGATAAATAAGTAATTTACTTCTCAATCTTCCAAAAATACTTTGAAATCCCAGAGTCAAACCCAACTTTCCAAGCAGCTGAGAGCTGTGGAATCCATCCACCCCAGTGCTGTGGAACCACCACCGTGAGGGGAGTGGAGGCGATTCTCCAGAAGGCGGGTGCCTCTAGGCAGGAAGTCATCTGTCTGTTCTCTAGGTTCACTCAGAGGCACCTAGCAAGCTTGCCCCTTCCTCACCTCATTTAGGTGCTTCCCTAAATTCTTTTTTTTGATTGTTTGTGGCACTGGGAATCGAACTCACAAGCTTGCGCCTGCCAGACGGACACTTAAGCCTGTCTGCGGGCTTCCTGCTGATTCCATGCCACACTAAGGTACCATCTGCAGGGAAGCCCTCCTCTCCATCATCCTTCCTGGTCTTACCTTGCTTCCAGCATCACAGGAGAGAAGCCACGAGTTCCCCTGTACCCTGGGGACCTGGAGAGACATGTCTCATCTTGGGTCTGTTGCCCTCCTATATGACAACACTTTCTAGGCTTTGGTGGTGGTGCAGTGTGCATTTGTGGGGAAGGACACACGGGGCCAGCTCCTCATGGATCTCCTTTCCTATCAGGAATTAGCCTTTTGATTATAAACCCTCAATGGCTGTTTCTAAGCCCATCTCTGCCTGCTTCCCTGAGACAAAGATGAAAGTGCCCTTCACCTGAAGAATGGAGAAGGGAGAATGACAGGAGGAAAATGGAATAAAGGAGGAAGAGAGATATAGATAAGAGTTATAAAATATGACACCAACCGTTATTACTCAGGGTTCAGCCTAGATTGATCAGTACTCAACAAGAGATTGCTGTGTTTACTGCAAACCTTGCTGTGTTGTTGTTATTGACAGTAGTTAAAGAGCACAGTGAAAAATAGAACTACCAGAGAGCAAGAGACAGAAGAAGGATTTGTACCTAAAAATCAAGCCTCAGGCACGGTGCTGGGATTGGCTCTGCAACGTGCCTGGGACGCTTTCTCTGTGCTTCTGTTTTTCTCCAGTTTATCACTGCTTAAGCTCTTACATGAAAATGAACAGTTGTGGGACTGTTGTGTGAATAAGGCAGCCTAACACCGTGGAATTTCTGCTTTGTGACAAAGTGTAAGTGGATCAGATTAATGATTAATAATCTACATTGACTTTCATTGATTATGATTTTGTTGGAGATAATGAACCAAGTGATTAGTAATGATTACACAGCCAGTTAGAGTAGAAACTATAAATCACTACACTAGCAAGCGTCTTTCCTTATATTTAGTAATTTTCATTATTAAAAAAGTAACAAGATTGAGATTTACTTAGTTCTTCAGCAGTGTATACTGAGTACCAACGCTTTATCAAACATTATCCCCACACATTTGTTTGTAAAGCAAAAGGGAAAGTCCTGGCTCTCATGGAGTTTCCCTTTGAGGGGGGAAAACAGAAAATCTGTAAGTAGAAAAGGCAATGTGCATAGCATGTAAGAGTTTGAGAAATGCTAAGGAGAAATAATAAAGTAGAAATAGGGATTTGGAAGATGAGATGGGTGAGTTTTTAATTTTAGATAGAATGACCAATCAGAAAAGTGGCATCAAGTCCTGGGGTATCACCAGCTCCACAGGACAGCAGGTGCTTAGCATTCATAAGCACCAAAAAGGAAGAAAGAGGAGAAGAAAGAATGGAGAGGAGGGGCCAGACTTTTAACTCAGCAGCACATGCCTCTGCCTGGTGTGCTTGCCGGGCATGGTGGCGCACGCCTTTAATCCCAGCATGTGTTTGAGGTCATGAATTCAATCCCTGGTACAAAAAAAAAAAAAAAAAAAAAAGAATGGACAGGAAGAGGAGCCAGAAGGGTAGAGAAGGAAGAGGAGAAGCAGGAGAAAGAGGAGAAGAAAGGACAGTAAGAGGTGGAAGAGTAGCGGGAAGGACAAAGGAGGAGGAAGAGGGAAAAAGGGAAGGGAGAAAAGAAGGAAGAAGAAAGAAAAAAAGAAAAAGAAAAAGAGAGAGAAAACAACTGTCAATCAGAAATGCAATGCCATTATTTGAATAAATAGCTGAAATGAAGTAGTAGATCACATGGGTGTCTGGGAAACTCTTTTATATATAGAGGTTAGAGAGCATCAAGGTGTACCAGTGCCCAAGAAGGACAAAGCCCGATGAGATGGAGAATCAGGAAGGAGACCCAGGCAGCTGTGGTGTGTTGATTTACAGAAGAAATAAATACAGGAGATGTGATCCAAGGGGTGGCAGAGCATATGACAGGGAGACAGAGGCCATGCCGGAATTCTTTTGTCTCTGAGAGGGGAAGTCACTGGAGAACTTTTAGCAGAGGGGTGACATGATGTGATTGTATTTTAGGAGGACCACTCTGGCTACTGTCTTGAAAATAGACTGTAAGGGAAAAAGGTCATGTAGAAATTCTCTAATTTATGAGCAATTATGGAGAAAAATTTAATGCTGTTGAGACCCATTGAATTCTAATTCTATAAATTCCCTTTTTATTGTGCTACAGTCTAAGAATTTTGAGAAGTGAAAATTCTTTTTCACTGGAGATTCACATCCACGCACCCCTCAGCGATGATGCCGAGGCTTCTCGGTGTGAGGCAGTGCTTCCTTCCTAGAGGGGTAATCCCTGGCTGACCTGAGAAGATGGTGCCCAGGAAATGCTCATTTCAGAAGCTTGTTTGCGTGTGGGATAAGACAGGAATGTGTAGACTGTAGACTTCTGGATTTATGAGAAGGAAGCCATCATCAAACATGTGCTGCAGTGATGTGATTCAGATCACTGCCCAAAACTCTGCGCCCCCAAAAGTCAAAAATATTTCAGATAGATGGAGACATATAAAGCTGTGGTCTCATCTGGTGTCTCTTGTTTTTTTGTTTTTGTTTTTGTTTTTGTTTTGTTTTGTTTTTTTCTTTTTGTCATTGTAACAGGAAACTAAGCAAGTTTACTTCTCTTGCTGATCTGAGTTGTCAAGTGTGCCCAATTCTCAAGAAATTATCAATTTTTTTAATATTTACTATCAAGGAATTAACACTTCCCTGGAGCTGATCACTCCTGCTTTAATCTTTGTCTCCCTCAGACCATGATGGAATCGCCTTAGTAAGAGGAGGCTGTGCAGATATCAGGATGTAGCTGGACTGCATCCCTGAATGGAAAGCGCTCTGTGTCAGTGGTAATTGAAGTTCAAATAGCATTTTAAAGGAGAACAGCCTTAAAATCTATGCTCTACTTTTCTTTCTTCATGCTGGGGGAAAGAACCTTCCTCTGTGCTTGCCTAGCACCTGGTCAGTAAGTGTGTTAGTGGAATATATTGAAATTAACTGGGAATATGTCCGTGCCGCTCTGCGCTGTGAGAGCAGGCAAGGTGTTATTTACACCTGTGCAGACCTGTCACACTGCCTGACCAGACATTAGCTGTTCCATAAACTTTTATTGCTAATGTGGTACTTAGCTGACTTTCATATGGAAAGCAAATGGTGAGTAGGCGCTTACAAGAGCAGTTGCCAGATGCCATGCAGGTTTCTTTCAAGGACACCTTTGCCATCCTGAAGGGGCAATGGGCAGAGATTCGAAAACTCCTAATTGTGTCACAAGGGAATTCCAGTGTACCGTGTAATCCAAGATGTAGGTAGCACACAGGAGGGTTATTTCCCTGTCTTGAAACTGGGACAGAATTCACTGAAAATGTTTGTTAAGGAGTTTGAAGAGTGGTTGTTATTTTATTAGACTGGCAAGTTCTTCCAAGACAAGTATACTGAAATCAAAAGCTACAGAGGTACAAGAAAAAAAATGTCATTCTTTCTGTACTTAGGTAGTGGTTTCAAATGTATTGGGTGAGTGGAATGAGAATATGAGGCAAAAGCTAAATGGTATTACCAGATTTTGAAATGAACTTTAGTGTGTGAATTGAATGAAAACAAATGGAAATATCGGGGACTCCGCAAAGAGCCCCTATTGCCTGTGTTAAGGGTACAGCGAGAAAATAAAAACCAGAGACAAGTTTAGTAATATATGAGTGACTGTGAAGTTAATGCCTCCAGATGGACTAAGAGAGTGACACTGCAAAACAGCCACTATTTATTGAGGGTACACAGTGATAGGTGGAGCTACTGAAAGATTCCAATTTGGTGGAAGACTTTGAGGTTCATAACCCACTGGGGCAAATATAATCCTGGGTGCCTCAAGAGGGCACAGAGGAACTTATGTTAAGAAGGATCTTGTCCTGTAGTATAATCCTGGGATGACTCAAGAGAGCATACATGGTTTTATGCTAAGGGGAGTTGATGGGAAATCTCAAATGGGTGGTGCCAATAATTCCAAGCCTCCATTTAATGCTTTTGGGAAGTATGCAAAATTAGTCATTGTGAATTTGTGGTCCCCAACATGGAAAGTATTGTGGTGAACCTAATTCTGTCAGATTGATTAGGTTGGGAATCACCAAGGGAATCAGTAAATTATGCTTCTGGGTGTGTCTTTGTGGAGCATACGGACTTGAATGGGCACTATTGCCTGGTTCCTGGATCCTTTCTCTCTTCCTGGCTCTGATTCCCTTCTTTGCTTTCTGGCCACCATGAACTAAGCAGCTGTGTTCCCTTTTAACCATGATGTGCTTGCCTTGGAGCCATCTCACCATGGACTAAACCCTCTCAAACTGTGAGCCACATTATACCTCTCCTCCTTTCAGTTGTGGGTATTTATTTTTTTCCTAGCAACAGGAAAGCTAATGTTAAACATTTATAAAGAATAGGTGATACAGAAGTCTCAAAACACAAGAGACTTTTGTATTTCAGAAAAGTCATTTTGGTGGCATATGAAGCTTGGTTTAGAAAAAGAAAAGACCAAAGACTTAGTGACAAGTTAGGTTAATAATAAGCTATTATGCGACATCAAAAACTGTGGTGCTTTGTTTAAAAATGGAGACTCAGGGTCTGGCCCAGTGGTGGCAAACATGGCACACATGACTCAGCAAGCTGTTTGTATCACTGAAAGCTCTAAAAGGTCCACTGACACTGGTCTGGCCTGCCTTGGTTTGACTTCTGGTCTCTATGATCTTGCATCAATTACTTAATTACTTGATGTTTCAGTTTCCTTATTTTAAACTGATGTGAAAATTAAACCTACACAGAAGGATATTACAAGTAATAAAATAATTGTACATATAAACTGTATTGCATACAGTTACTACTTAACATATTTATAGTAGTTAATATCTCATTTGTAAAGAAATAAAAGGTAAATAATAGAAAGTAAGGAGACCATTTTCAAATTGGAAGGGGAACAAAAACTGGAGGGTGGGAAGGGGAAAGGGATTGAAAAGAAGAATTGAAGGAAAAACAGGAAATAGATCTTTTGCAAATGGAAAGAGGACCAAGAGTAAGAAGGAACACAGAAGTATGGGAGGAGTAGGGAACAAAAAAAGAATTAAGATGTGTTAAATACCTGTGCCAACTTGCCACACTGAGTGTAGTCATTGTGTACTACAAATATGTACTAATAAATATATATAGTATCAATACTATTTTATAGATAAAATTAATAAGTTTAACTAGGCTGGTTAAATCCTGAATTTCATATATTTGCAAATTGTGTACCTGTATCACAGGTCATAAAAGAATAGTTGAAGGGAAGGGTCTACTATCCATTAATATCTGCTACCAATTTTGAATTTTCTGGTCTTACTTAAAATTATGCAATCATGAAGGTCTCGTGTTCTTTGGAGATTTTCCATGATTCAGAAAATTAGGAGGAAACTTAAGCAACTACACAGCATAGACAGAAAACGGGCTGGCCTTTATGGCTGGCCCTTTATGGGAAGTGTGAACAGTCACAGAAGCGGCATTTACCCATATACCTTGCTGCTCTGTGACAACCCTCCTCTGCCGACTCAGGCAGCACCTGTATTTCTCCTTGCAGTAGAAGAGAAGCTCTGTAGATTCCTGGTTTCACAACATGATCGTGTTATCATATTTTACAAAGTTGCATACCTTGCCTAGAGGAAAACAAACCATCACGTGGTTAAGTTTCCCCCTCCTTGGTACCAGCAGCTCAGGAAAGGTCAGGATTAGAACTTGCTTGTCAGGAAACGCCATCCCTCCTGGGATGAGTTTGTTGTTTGTTCATCTGTTTGTAATAAGTACTAGGAGATAGCACCATCCTCCGGCTTCACAAATGTGGTAGGGCCTCCAGACTTCCCTTTAAAGCATGTAGCTCTTCGTCCTGCTCCTGGATGTGCACAACGACATTTGATCAAAAGTAAAATTCAGATTTGGGAACCAACTCGCGTTCCAAATGATTCATAGTGTGGTTTATTGTTTCCAATGCGAACGGTATAGGAATATGGCAATTTTAAGCAGCTATTAGATATATTTTCAGGAATAACTAATAAAAATCTGTGTTCTTTGTTGGGATGAAGGAGATAGGTTCTCCTGCGGATAGGACCCAGCTGTCTGCTGCTGTTTCACATGGCCCTGCAGTTACAGGTTTGATGTGGTCCCTGCCCTCACTCATACTTGGTCAAGACATTCCCACTTCACAGAGTAAACATTCCTGTTGATTGTCAAAGTGGTTATTTGAACAGCAAGGAAAGCAAAATGAGAAACTATTCAAAATTGGAGGAGTTTATTTAAATTTTCCACTGAACTTTTACTCGGTAGCAACTTGTTTAAACTCTCCTTTTGGATCCTAATTTTTATAACTTCTAGAAAGCAAGAGCCCCACTGGTGGTGTGCCCACCACTGTGCCATCCTGTGTCGGCATACCACCCGGGCAAGCTGCCACCTCATGCTCTGAAGCGTTACCCAGGTGCCGTGCATGACGCTAAGGCAGGGTGGACCAGTGTACGCTGCTGAAGGCTGATGAAACACAATTGCCTTTGTCCTTATAGAGGCCCAAGTCTCAGTTCTATTTGTAAGGGACATTTTCCAGTTAAAAGTAAATCTAATAGAAAAGAAAATCTATAGTTTATTATTACAAGCAGCCATTTACTTCTGATGAAATTGCCCTATAAAATAGATATAAAACCTCCTATACCACTAAATCTCAATTATATGGTCGAATGTGGAAACTGACATTACTTGGGAATTCAGAATAAGATTGAACCCTCAGTGAACAAGAATGCTGGACAGAGGTTGGGCAGTCATTCTGTTTGTAATTACACACACACACACACACAGAAATACACACTTCACTACACACACACACACACACACAGGAATACACAGATCACTACACACACACATACACACACAGTCTCTAGTGTTAGCTGGTTTTTTTGTTTTGGTTTTTGTACTGGGAATTGAACTCAAGACCTTATGCTTGCCAGGAAGACACTGTGCCACTGAGCAGCATCCCTGGCAGTAGGCTGATTTTTAATAGCAATGTTTGCATTTTTGTGTTCCACTATCAAAAGTGACAAAGCATTGTTCCAATTTTAATATGTTTAGTGTCTAAGTACATATCATGTAATAATTTATTATCTTATTAATTGCACAATTTATTAGTTTTTAAAAACTAAAAGTCATTGCATATTATCCCAGCAGTTGGGAGACTGAGGAAGGAGGATAGCTTCAAGTGCGAAGCCAGCCTGGGCTACATAGTAAATTCAAAGCCTGCCTGAACTACTTAGCCAGATTCTGTCCTGGCTCAAAAAAGTCCCCCAAAAGTTATTGCATAAATGACACTATTTTGTGCAATCAGTTTCAAACTCAAAATATATGATATAAAACACATGCACATCAAGTATATATATATATATACATATATATGTAAATATAAACAAGTAGATACAGAATTAGACACAGATATCTACATATGAATTTCCAGATTTCATTGAGAACTGTGGTATTTGACCATTTTTATTAATTTTGTTTAAATATGATAAAATATTGAATGACATGTTTTGTGTAAGTTACACTTTCATCATGTGTTAATATTGACTTGGTATCTATAAATTCTCAAGAGATATCTTCACCCATGTTTATGTCAAAAAGTACGAACAACTTTTGAAGTATTTTAACATTTTAAAAGTATCATACTTGTCTTGACTACTTTTACTTTTCTGTCATTGCTGGGTTAAAATACCAGACATCCAAAATAAAGGAAGGAAAGGTTTATTTAGCATACAGTTTTTGGAGGTTTCAGTATATTATCAGCTGGTTCCAAGGCAGGGTGGCATGGCACTGGGGCAACACTTCAAGGCAGCAGCCAGAGCCAAAAAGGGGAAACAAGCCCCTTCTCCTCCCTTATATTATAAGCAGTCCCCTGCCCCTGCAGGTGTAGCACTCACAAAATTTCTGTGCCCTCTTCTTGCACAGACTGAGTCTATTTACAAAGTAAGGATTCTGGCTCCCTACTGAGTTTCTTAGTTAAACTTCTAAACTTTTCAGGTTGACACAATGTATCAACCATAACAATAATGCTAGTAATATTAGAATCTGAATATCACATTCTCTTATACTGATTTCCAATACCATGTTGAACCAGTTGAGCTGAAAACACTTCAGTGTAAGACTTCTAACCCATATCATTACCATAAAACATACTCAGTTTTTAAAGTACAATTCAAGCCTAGAATGTTCAGAATGGATACTGAAAGTTTAAAATTGGGAAGTCGTTTTGTCTAAGATAAGAGAGGGGAGTGGAGGCAACTTTACTTTGCCCTTTATCAAAAGACTGATTATTTTCTTACAGAAAAACCATTAGTGCAAGTAATTAGTAGATTGTGTTTTACTGACCAGGCTGCATTCTAATTCCTCCCGTGATGTTGCTGAATTCGCTATGCATTTGCACAACTGTAGCTGCACAGAAAGGTCTGGGCTTCGCTGTCAGCAGTCGGCCCCGTGGAAACAAGAGTGGTAGGGAAGGGGAGGAGGATGAACGCGAGGCTGGTGCCAGGTCGGCAGAGCTGCGTGAGGACCTTGGGCTTGGGAGAGCTCAGCTGGAGTGGGCAGAGGGACGCTGGGGGTGACACTGTTTCCTTCAAAGTGAAACGGGAACTATGATTCATCAGTGAGGCAAATAAACTCATCAGGGAGAGTTGGGAAGTAAGCAAGCAGACAATAACCTCTACCCCTGAGATTAAACAATAGCAAAATACCATTATGTTTTGAGATTCAAGATTACAATTTTTATGTTTTTGTCTACTTGTTTGCACAATACATTTTGCACAATTACCTATAATACCCTTTTCTGAATCCATCATAACTTGTGACTTCAAATAGTCATAATAATAATTTATATAAACAAAAATTAAAATTTTTATTCAAAAGTATTTATAAATTTTGTGTAACATTTTTAATATAATCTGTTAGGTCAAGTTCTATACACAGTACTGCGATATAGTTGGCTTCTTGTATTCATGTAACTATTTAAGCCTCTATCTCTCTATCTATCTTCAGTGGTAAAAATGTATATATTATAGATATGTATGTGTATATATATTATATGTTTTGAGTACATACATACACAAATATTAAATATTTCACTTTGATATTTTCTCTTAACCCTTTTTAATCAGATAAATAGTTTCAGATTTTCTTCAAGAGTTTGAAGCACATGAGATATTTGACTGAATCTTTTCCCAACAACATTTTACTCTTTGGCTGGCCTCTCCCCAAGGTATTTAAGTGGTGTGAAACACATAATAGCACCTTCGAGATATCACAGACTCTTTTAGAGACCTAAGTTACTTTAATACTGGTGCTCATGGTGAGTTCATAGGCCTAGATATGAGAGATTTCAGTCATCAAATCTAAATAGATATGTATATAGATGCAGATTCAGTATACATGTGTTGATAACACGCACACACACACACCACACAATTAATGATCATATATCTTAAAAACAGGATAAAAAAAAAACTTTTCAGAACTTATCTTTCTCTTCTGTGACTAGTGCACATCAAGAATTACAGAACTTCAGACCTATAAGGGAATTGCATGAAGATAGCCAGGACACTTCAGCATTCTTAAAACTTCCAATTCTGGCAAAAGGAAATGTTAACGCCTAGGAAGCTTTCCCAATAAACTGGTCTTCATGATGTTTGGAGAAAGTTGGAACTGTGGCTGAAATTTCTGAAAAAGGATACAGCTCTAGCACCTGATAATTATTCCTGCTGACACTGCCAAGCCCAAGATGAGCTGATGTGGAGGACCCTGGTTAATTGTTTTTCTGTGGATCAAAGAATGATTGGCATCTTTGACAAAGTCAGAGCTATTTTTATGAATGAAGTCAAGAAGGCTGACCTCTCTCCTTTCTACTTGCTCCAATGCAAGAAGTGTTAATAAAAATGTCCTTATGCTAAATATCCCCGTGTGTAATGCTCTACAGGGTCATTTGGTGTTCTATGTTTTGATGCTGTACAGTGGACTTAGTACTTATTGTACACACTGAATTATGAGAAATGTTGTATAACCCAATACAATACACTTGTTTTCTACATGGACAATAGTAGTTAACCCCTACCATTTTCAAGCAGTGAATGACAAAAGTGATTTCTATATCTGATGCATTATGCTTTAGCTGCAATGGTAACAGACTTCTCTTGATTTAGGGTTTCAGCTTGTTGTTTGCAAACAGGATCTCTGCCTTCAGTTACACATTTTATTTTTTTGCATGGAAAATTCTCAATTTGTTTTCTATGAATTTTTAAGTGTAGATTTCTTTACAGTGGAATAAGAATGTAAAGGCTTATAAAATCATTTAGGAAGAAAATCCTTTTAGATTTTTATCACTATCTTTCCGATCCAGTTATACTTAGCAATTCACTTTATGCCTTTATGTAGATGTCTGAATATGTTTAAAATCAGTTTTTATTTTATTTTAAGTAATGTTTGTAATACACAAATACATTATGGAACATATATATACATATATGTATATATATACATATGCACACATATATATAGTTATATAGATATACATATATGTATAATCGTAATCCTTTTTACTTCCCCTTCCATTCCCCATTGCCCCCCCATTCCCAGATGTTTCCCATCTCCACAAAGTGTACCTCCCTCTTTCCTATCTGTCCTTTATTTTGACCTTTGTATTATTTATACATTGTGGTTTCTCATAAGAGAAAGCATATGATATTTAACTTGTGTCTTATTTATTTCACTTAGCATTAGGGCATCAAGGTGCATCCATTTCCCATGAATCCATCATATTTGTAATGACTAAATCATGACCTGGTAATAACAATGTGGCTGGTGGTCCTGGGCTTGAATCTGTGTATGCTAGAAGCTCTGTGTGGAGCTGCAGGGGAGACCTGTGCAGACACAACTGCCTCTGGGAAGTGTGGAAACGGCTCATCTGAGCAGAACTGGGTGGGACTGTGGGAAGTAGGCTTCCCAGATGGCAAAATCTTAATACAACTTTTACTAAATGACATTGAGCTTGCATTACTAGGAAAAAACTCAGATTTTCAAGTAGTTCTGTGCTTTGGACCGCTATAAGTAAACTGAGTCATTTAAAGATTTTCCCTTATGAATTTTTCTCTCAAAAGTAATTATTGCTTCAGAAATACTGTCTGATGTCTTCCCCACTCCCCAAGGAAAGACACAGCACGCCCCTGGGAATAGAACCCTCCCAGGCTTGTGGCAGTGTGGTATCATGGTAGGACTACATGAAGCAGAAAACAAAAAGCCTATTGCTTAAACATTTTTACTAGCTGTTGTTTTGTTTCAACCACTTATCAATGAGCACTGAAAAGGAGTATTATAATCATTTCGTGGAATTAAAGCAAATCATATTTAAACAGGAAGTATAATAAATATTAATCATATACACTCACCCCTGCACTGAGAAACATATTGGTACACATACATTCTACACACGCAGTGCTGTATGTGCATATGCATGTTTTAATATAGTCTGAGAAGTGATACATGCTGGTCCAAAGCTTGAACTCTAGACAAATCACCTTCACCAATTAATACCAAGGTATTCTTGATCAAATTAATCTCTCTGTGCCTCACTTATTTATTTTTTAAAATGGAAATAATACAGCCTGACTCATAACGTTGCTTCCCTTCATTCGGCAATCCCAGCTTTGTAGAAAGGCTGGACTAACTGTGCGTTCCAATAGAAATGTGTAAAATATGTATGCACACGGACAAAGCAACTGTGTACAAAATTCAGCAGCGCTTGTAATGCTTAGAATTTTCAAGTTTAAGGTATGAAATATATTTTATAGCTTGACAGAATTTATCATTTTGAACTTGTCACATTTATCTCTGCTGCCTTAATGGAGTCTATGGTGGAACTCCTAAAGCTGATAGGGATACCTTATCTTATTACACTCACCGTGGAGAGCTGCAGACCCTTCTGTCAACAAGAAAACAAATATTATGGATATCTCTTTTCACAGCATCTCCATATCTCTTTGAATTCAGTAATATGGTTACTTTGAAGGACACAGAAGACTGATATTTAACGTACCAGAAATAGAATAGCACACGATAAATTTGACAATGTTCCTACTGCCATTGGAAATGGAATTCTCTTGTGTTCCTAGCTACAGTTCTGCTATAAGCCATTGCCATGGCGCCTTGTCAGGGTACCGTGGTGATCTTGATCACATTTCAGTTTTCATTTCAACTCCTGATTGGCCTTTCATAGTCAGAGTCAGTGAACCTGTCACTCCATCTCCCATCCTCACGAAACTCAATTTTTACAAAAGAGACGTCACATAGCATTTGAAAGGTTTTATTGACATATTCCATATAGCTGCTTTGGTTGGATCACAAGAGTGGCAGGAAGCCTCTGCTCGTGTGTTGCTTTAAGGATACAGAGCAGCACGCAGAAGGGGAAGGAGATGGAAATCAACCTTCCATGCAGGTCACTGTGAAGCCCCCTCAGTCCCCAGCAACCCTGTCCTTGACACCTCCAATCCCAGCTCTTTGGGAAGGAAAAGTCGATGATGGTGGTGACCTTGTTCATTCATTGCTTCAGACGAGGTCAGGACAGCTGAGGGCAGGAGAGGGCAACGAGGTTTCACTCTGTTCAAATTCATCAAATAAAACTTTATACAAAAGCATACAAATATGTATTAGGAGCAAAACTGAAAGCTGTCTATACATTGCTTCTGTGATGATACATGAGGCATATTTTTGGATTCTTTATTAACTTTTTAGAAGAAAAATCTGCATTTTTATCTAGTTGACACGTTTCAAATTCTCCAGATGGCAGCTTTAATATATTTAATATGATTGTGCTGTTAAAAAATAGCAATAGAGTTTTCTCTAGCAAAAGTCATTTGCTAGGGGAAAACAATGCCATATGATACATGAACAGAAGAGCATTGCAAGCTATTTTTGCTGTTTGGAATCTATTGAGCCCTCAGTAAATGCAAAATCAGAACTGAACAAATGGATGGTGCTGGAGATGGAACTTACCCTTCCCAATTTCTAAGTGTCCCTTATCAAAATGTGGCCAACCCATCCTTTGTCTGCTTTTCTAGGTATCAGGGATTTTGGACCCATAAAATCGTTTTGGTTGCTTACCTGAGCAAGCAGGTGATTCAGAAGTGAATTAGAAGGAGACATCCCAGGCGTATCATTCCATCAGCTCTACATAGAACCTCCTCGAATTTGTGCTCTCAGAGTGTTTTCAGGTTACTGTATCCCAGGGAAGATGAATTCTTTCAGAAATCATGAAGATGATTGAATCACTTCATCACCTGCTTCTGTTCCCACTGCCATTCTCACACCTCCCTAGGGCTGAGGGCAGTGTTCTGAACTGCCCAGTACCTGCAGTATTCCCTCAGGGCTTCTGGGGAAGCTCATAGTCTCTGTCTTCCGAATGTCAGACAGTCCCCTGTTATAAATACTTACTCATTTAGCATGGCCTTAAACCAAGTAAGACTTTGATGTAAAGACGCTGGAAATTCAAGGTCAGGTGGACGCTTTATGCTTCCTAACTCTCACCTGTCATGTGTTTTGAGTGAGCCATGAAAACTACCCAAAGCGGCTGTCGTTTTGATGTGTTCAGGCTCTGCAGGGGAGTTAGATTTCCACTGAGTGAAATTATAGACTCTATGGAAGAATCAAAACAGTGATGTATCCACCAACAGTACCTGCATGGTGATCTTTTTACCTCATTTTGCTGGAGTATAAGGAAACTTTAAACTTAATAAATGAGACTCAGAGACTCTGAGAGTTTGAACTATTTTACAGGAAAACTTCTCATAAATGTCATTTTGTTGTGACTTTACAGGAATATTATCCCATTAAATGTGTTGATGACAGAAACTACCAGTTCGCTTTTTTCCCAAAAATGTTCTGTTGTAACTGTGAACTCATCTGTACTATGAATGACACAATGTGTAGTAATGGAGTAATGGTAATAATTATGATTATTTTATGTGGCTCACAATGATTAGGTGAAGTATAAACTATAGAGTTATGTATGAAAATAAACATTAGCATATCCTTTGATCTTTTATTTTGTCCCAAGAATAAAGAGCCTCTTATATCTACTTGGTAAATTAAATAGGGAAATATTTGACAATAAAGTAGATATCTTTAAAATTGTGAAATCAACAATGCAGTATTCTACTATATTCAGTGTTAATGGCTGAAAATGTGGATGTTGGAGTTAGAATGACCAGGGTTTGGTTGCAGCTTTACGATCATGATCTTGGACATGTTTCCTTTGGATAAATCAGTTTACTTACCTGTTTAATAAAGATAATAGCGAATATTCCTAATATAACATAACTTAAAAGTAGACATTAACTTTAAAGTGTTTATTCTACTCCCTAATATAATAAGTATGCAACAAATTTAAGTAAATATTATGTCAGAAACATAGCATTCTCTTTTTTCAGTAAGAGGGCAGACATTTGTATTATGATAAAGAGATATCAGAGTAAAAATTTTAAATTTTTTTTAATTTACTACTAAAATCATTTACTGATTATTCACACAGACACACACAACTTAGCTTTTGAACACAAAGCTCAAGCTGGAGACATAGTCTGGTTACTTGGTAAATTCAGGTCAACAACAAATAATATTTTTGTGTTTCCGCATTAATTTATTGTGTTACTTTTAGAAACTTTTTTATTTTTTTAAGCTAGTATAATATGTTAGTCATCAACTTGTCTTTTTATGGCATGAGTGTTGACTTTGAAATGGTTATAAATTGCTATGCAAAATGAACAGCTGTGAGAAATATAAATGATTCAGTTATCACAATGACAAGAATATTAGGTGGCATATTTAGAATTATACATAAATGAAATTATTACCAATAAACCGAGGAAAGTCTAAAATTAACTATTTATCACTTATACATCCTTAAATAACCCTATTAGTTCCACCTCAGAAAAACGTGAGCAACTGTTTCCCTATAAATACCATTACAGTGTGTCAGTCACACAACTTGTAAGAAAACACACTTCTCTTTAAGTCTTTTCAATTTATGCCAATCATCACTAGTATTTTCTTGGAAATCTATAGTGTGCTTACCTATTTAAAGACAGAACTTTTGAAACAAATGCTGTTACACATTTGAGAAGTAGAGAAAGAAGAAATGAACAAAGGAAATGCTGCTGTTTGATGCCTGTTCTTTTGTCTTCATACTAAACATATACATGAGGTTTTAAAACAGGCAGGAAAACATTCATTTATAGAGTTCCCCTCCAAATAATTAAGATTTTTCAGGGATATCAGTCATGGTATAATTTGTATCTGTAACCAATAAAATAAGAAGCATTTGGTCTTCTCAAAATGCAACATGCTGACAAATAAAAAACAAATTTAGAATGATATTTGTAGTAAAACAGCAGTATCTGAATCTGTGTGTTGGTTAAAATATGAATGAATAATAGCCATCTTAAGATGCAACCCAGGCATTTTAATAGATACTCTGCACACATTATTACCCATCATTAATCTTCATGAGTACTATAGGTGCAGGTATTATAATATCTCATTTTACACATGAAGAAACTAAAATTCTTAGAGACTAGGAGCAACTTCTATGGTCACATAATGAGTTAGAACTAAATATGATTTTCTAATTTTAAAACTTGAGACCAGAACCAGTGGGGTATTTTGACTTACATTAGCATCAGAAGAGCAGGAACCATATCCCCTTTATGGTCTTCGGTGGTGGTGCTGATGATATTGGTGGCATTAGTTTTGGTTAGGATGTTGATAATTTTTTTTCTTTGTTTCTAAATAAAGCAACTCTATAAAAGATAGAAAATTCTTGGTTGAATCTAATTAGACTGACTTGTTATATCCAGTTCATTTTTGCCAAACACCTTATAATGGTATTTTGATATCATCAGTGAACACACACACACACACACACACACGCATGTGCACAATCACACACACACACGCCAAACACATATGGACATGAATTGGAATAAATCCAGTTATTCAAGTATAGTTAACATTCCCTGCTCTTTGTCCTCCTCCTCTTCTTCTTCCTCTTCCTCCTCTTTCAGTACTTTGAATTGAACCCAGGACCTTCATACTCAGTTAATTCCCCACCCCCTTTTAAATTTAACATTTGTTTGAGATAGGGTTTCACTAAATTGTGTATTTCCTAGGCTGGGCAACTTATACTCCTCTATCCTCAGCCTCCCATAGTGCTGGAATTCTGGGCCTGCACCAGCACACAAGCCTTCAAAACTCTTCTTTAAATTCTTTCTAAAGCCCTAAACTTTATTGTTATCATTGTCCACATTTCACACATATAAACATTGCAGACCCTGTTTCAAGTTTATTCTCATTTTATATGTAAGAAATTTTCTTAGTAAGAGGGCAGAAACTTTTTGGTACTATACATATTTTCCTGCATATAATTTTTAAAAACCAACATGTGTTTTCTTGCTTGCCCACTCTGAGTGATACAGAGAACAGTAAGGAAGGGAAATCGTCTATCATATTTACATATCCTTTTGATTTATAATATCATGATGGTTTAGGCAATACTACAAATACATCAGTGCCTCATCCATGTTGTAAAGACTCCACATACTTCTAAGGCCTTTCCAGTTTTATTAGCGATTGGTTTAAAAATACGAGAAACTCATGTGGGGTGTCCTTTTTAACCTGAAACACACAGGTCCAGGGTAGGGGGGTCTTTGCATTTCACCAAAGGAGGGGAGGTGGAAAATTAGCACAGCAAAAGCCAGCAAAGTAGCAATGTTGGTGGGCATCAGGGTCCAAGCAGAACTAGCAGCTTTGCCAAAGGGAACAGACAGACAGGAAAGGGCAAGTCTGTGTTAGGGAGTTGGAGGCGGGGGGACCTGAATCCAGGTGAAAGAATTTCTTGGGATGTGGCATCCTGCTACGGAGCCATGTCCTCGTCTTATCGATCAGACATTGCCAGAAGTTTTCATTTCTGATTCAGGGTGGTTTTCAAAGGCCTCCGAGAACGAGGTACGGTGAGTGGTAGGAGAAACTGGCCGCACTTGAATGGACTGCAGAAGAATAAATGACCATTTCCACTGTCAAATCCTGACAGATGGTCCTTCTGTTGCTCAGGCAGGAAGTTTATCTAAACTTTCACGGTACCAAAAGATGAAAAAGAACTCAAGCACATGCTGGGAACAGTTATTCTCCTTTCAGTTTTCATCTTTGAATTTTCCTAGTATTTTGCATTTTCTGTGCCCTCACAAGACTGATTTTGCTCGTTAGGTAAGCTCGCATGCCTTGGCAAGCAATTAAAATGCAACCCAAGCAAATGTAAACTAAGTGCAGATGCAGACTAAAATCGGGTTTTGTATTGAATCCTGGAAGTTCATGATTTATATTTAATTAACTTTTGGCAAGTTTTGCCATTTCACTGAAGCCCAGGTTATTAACTCCGGTGGATTTAGGGTGGTAGCTCTCTCTCTGTGTCTACCCTTAGCATCTGAGTCCCTCTCGTTGCTTTTATCTAAGAGTCTCAGGAATCAGCAAGTACGGATTCTTGCAGGAATCTGGAAACGTTGAAAAAGGAAGTGATACAGCCAGTAGAACTTGAATATCCATAGACAAGTTTAATTTCAATTTATAATTTAATACCACAAACTTAATTTGGTCATTCTCAATCTTTAATAATACATTATCTGGAAGGGGAAAAAAAGGAAGTATTTTCTACCTAATAGAATCAAGAGTCCACTTGTTTCCTCTCAAAGACTAGGTATTAAGTTACGTTGCATGTTATCTGTTCTATTCACAAGTTAAAATGAAAGGACATGAATAAAGTTACAATGCTGTTTGAGAGAAAAATCAATTAAGAAATTTTGCTTCTTAATAAAATTTGTTAGCCAAAGTAATACATTTTTAATTGGCAAATTTGCAATGAAAAAAGAAATTCAGTTATTACTAAAGCACAATGTCTCAGTGCTACCAGTTTTGGGTCCTATCAGTTGAGAAAGTTTTGTGTAAACATTTTGTCCTTCAAAAAAAATCCTTGCTGTTATGAATGTAATTCATGATATTAATGTTGAATAACAATACATATCTAAGCAGTGCAAAGTTTCCCATTCACCATGCAATTATTAGAAACAAAATTGATTTCCATATAAATACTCTCGAGACAAAATTGAGTTTACCAATTTTTTACTTAATTGTGCCCAGTTTTCTGATGGGTAAGTTCTGCAGTGTAGGGTGAGTCTGTCCCAGTTTAGAAAACCAGTAAGTTTATTTATTTGGAAAACATTGAACGGTTCTGTCTGATGATCAATTATTGTCAGTGAAATAAGAGAGTACTTATCATATCCAACAGGATTTTGAAAATTTTGTCAGCTTTAGTATATTCCACTGTATTAACAGTCTCTATTAAAATTCACTTTTAGCCGGGCGTGGTGGCGCACGCCTTTAATCCCAGCACTTGGGAGGCTGAGGTAGGCGGAGCGTTGTGAGTTCAAGGCCAGCTTGGGCTACAACACAAGCGCAAGGCCGGCCTGAGCTACATAGTGCGACCCTGCTTCAAAAAACCAGGGCCAGGAGTTTGGCTCAGTGGCTCAAGCGCCTTTCTGGCAGGTGCGAGGTCATGAGTTCTATCCCTGGTGCCGAAAAAAAATGAAATTCACTTTTACTATAGTGCAAAGTAAAATAGTAATTTTAACGCCTTCTACTTCACACATATATATTAAAGAAGAATGAATGACATTTCTTACAATATTTATGATTTTACAACTAGAATTGACCCTGCATTTCCATTTTGGGGATCTTAGCCTATGGACACATCACCATACACTTATAAGGTTGTTTAATATATTCTGGGTATTATAGCCAAAAGTTAAAAACAAATTGAGTATCAAAATTAAAAGGGAATTCTTTAATAGGAGTAAAATTGGTTAGATCCATGAAGAGAAGTTTTGCTAAGATGGAAACCTTATGAAATATCACTGATTAAGAAATACAAGTTGAAAGTATCTACTCCTGAAAGGAGAGTGTGGATCTATTTAAGCAAATAAAAATGACACAAAAAGTTTTTACACAGGTTTGGAACACACGAATCTATCCTGGCATGCACACGAGAAACTGCATGAGGGGCTTTATGGTTACCAGTGAGGGTCCAGGCTGCTGCAGACTGCAGCTGGGGAAAGAGTGAGACCCACGGCTTCTTGGAAGTTTATTAAAGTATTTCACAAAGTTGATGCCACGCACTGGTTTGAGGCAAGTGTAATCTTTCTCACAGTGTTGGAGACAGAGAGAAAAAGAAATCAAATTATAAGATAATTTATAGACACAAAAACCTCAGTGAAATTCTATTTTTCTTAAATTTTATAAGTAAAATTCAACAGAAACTCTGAAAGTGTACTAATTGACTAGGTATAAAAAATGATAACAGGATATTGACAAAAACTTTGGTTATTCCAGTAGACACTGAAGTTGTAATTGGTAAAGATTTGCCCCTCTTTCTGTAAAAATATTGATGAAGGGGTACGCAATTATTGTGGCAGCAGAGAACTGCAAGCAATATGTCATACATTATAAAGCTACCCTGTAGGATACAAGCAAAAGGAACCACAATTTATATCTAACAAAATAAACACATAAAAGATTTATACCAGAAGAATTTTTATATGAAAATAACACAGAGACATAAACAACAGTGGTGTATGTTTTTCCAGACTGTACCTGCATTTATATACCAAGCGACTTGAAGGACATTAGGTACATACACTGCAGAAAGCCCCGCAGGCAAAACCAGAATAACACAGAGAATAGAATTTCAAGGAGGCAAAAAATAAACAAAACTCTGAAGGTTTTCCTTGATCAAAGATGATATAATGTAATGAACTGACAAATGTGGTCAGAGATTCTCTATACTACCCCAAAACAAATGCAGTACAAAAATAGTATGCATCCTATCACCAGTACGTGGCCAACATATCCTATGCAATCCGGATTTGGGACCAGATCTAGAGTGAGTGCAGACAGTAGCTCATGGTGAACCCTTCAGAGCTTTCAACAATCTGCTGCTGCACATGTGCCACAGATACAAGGCTTCTGAATCGAGGTCTAGATTCCTCTTCTGCTACTTAACCATTTTTTCGTCATTTCAGGATGATCACTTAACCATTCTACATCTTTGTTTCCTTAATTTTAAAAAAAGACAATAACTTTTATTTCCCTGGATTTTTTCATGCCTGGGGAAGAATATGTAAGTGCCCAGTAAGGTGTAGGCATTTTAACAATATTTATTCTTTTCTTCTCAACCCAAGAACAACTCCCCCACCCTCTGCCATGGAAAAGAGTCTTACGAAATACTGAAGTACTCATAGATACTACTCCTATTGTATTCACTGATGTTTTCAAATCACCTTCCTTTCTTCAGTCCTAGCCCTATGTGTATAACCATTAGACCTAGCTCTATATGAT
>RJWM01004171.1:0-84262 GCA_004363535.1 Dasyprocta punctata
AGTCTCTATCTTCTATCACAGCTGCTGTCTTCCTTTTTGATTTTTATCTATTTCAACCATACTATGAACAATAAATTTTGCAATGAGTGTTCAATTTTTGTTTTCTAAAATTTCTCATGTTCTTCAAAAAAAGAGAAGAAAGAAAGACAAAAGAAAGAAAAAGAAAAAGAAAAGCAGTGTTTGAATTAACAAGGTTTGAAAAGAAAAAGAACAATCATTATAATAGTTTACCTATGTTAATTTAACAGAACAAATTGGAAAGTGAAGAGAAACTGGCATGGAGAAAATACATCTGGAATCAGAAAGCAGGTAAGAAGAACTAATTTCACCCGGAAACAATCAGGATGTCGCCATTTATTGAAGCAGCAGAATTTTCCTTTGGGTAAAGTGTACTTCTCTTTTTCTTTACCACTGAGTCTACTCATAACTCTTACTTAGAAAAAATACTCTTTCTTTTTCCACTTTTGTAAATGAAGCATCTCCACTAGTATTTAAATCCAAGCTCTTAATATATAGCATGGACCCTTCGCACTAGTTGATTCTCACAAACCATCTTCATCAACAGTTTATCTCTCACCTCTTCAACATCTTAAAAGTATGCATGCCATTCCCTCTAGCTATTTTTTTTTTCGATTTCTCTTAGACTTTTCCCATGAGTAGTTACACAGGTAGCTCTCTATACTGAATGTTTATATTTTCTCCATTATACCAACTTTTTACTTTGCCAGGTCAAAATAGATCAGTCTTTCTTCTTTATCATTCAAATAAATTACCTGGTCAGTGTCAAAGACCCCAATGTTGCAATGATTTTTCCTCTGTGCTCAATTTATGGGACTAAAAGTAACATTCAATAAATCCTGTTCTTGACACCATACTACCTCTTTAGCCTGTTTTTGTGTCTTCCTGTTACTAGTTGTGACTCTTAAATATCTTTCCTACCTTTTTTTCCTGTTTAAAATCTTGACTGTGATGCACCTAAAGTCATTTGATATAATATTTCTTCGATTTATTCTTTCCTTAATCAGAAATGATTGCACATACCATCACATGCATCATACAAAAATTTATGTTGCTTGACCTCACTGAATACCACATTTGTATGTCCTTTAGTCTATGTTTTTGCCATAGCTATGTAGGTAAGAAGCATGCCCATAGGCAGATGACATTTTGGGAGATGCATATGGAGAATTCTTCGTATCAAAAGCAAGCAGTATTTTTCTCATTTGTTAAACCATAGTGGAAAAAATTAGCATGCATTATACTTTTTCTCTACCCACAGTCACATTTTGACTCCTTTTATGCTTGTCCTTGAAAAACCTGCTATTAAAAACCATGGAAGGTTGGGCATTATGGCTCATCCCTGTAATTCCAGTACTCTGAGAGGCTGAGGCAGGAGTATTACAAGTTCGAGTTAGCCTTGACTAAGTGGTTACTTATGGAAGTCTTGTCTCAAAATTAAAAATAAAATTATAAGTTTCAGAGTATAGTTCAATGCAAAGGCTCTGGTTCAATTCTGAGTACATTAAACAAAATCTAGTTTCTCCAGGAACCATTGAAGCATCTTTCCCTGCTTGAATAATTTCACATAGAAGGAACAATGTTAGTTTCAAAGTTAGAGGAACATTTAATTTAAAAGCATAAGTTGTATTATCTTAGTTGTCAGCTCAAAGCTATCCATGATAATGAATTCTGTATCTATTGATGTAATTATGTGACTTTTTTGCTTGCTTCTGTTTATGTGGATTATTACAGTTATTTAATTGTGTGCATTGAACCATCCTTCGAACTCTAGTAGGAAACCTACTTGATCATGATCATCTTTTTGATGATGTGTTGTATCCTGTTTGTTACTATCTTGTTGAGGACTTTTGCACCTTTGTTAAATAAAGTGATTGGCCTATAGTTTTTTGCTTGTTTTTAGTTGGATCTTTGTCTGGTTTGGAGATCAGAGTAATGCTGACTTCTAGAAATGTTTAGAAGTACTCTACCCCTTTCAATTTCATCAAAGAGTTTGATGATTACTGGTGAAGTAAAGTCCTTAAGGTTTTGTAGAATTCAGTAGTACATCCATCAGGTATCTTTGTTTTTTGTTTGTTTGTTTTTATGGGTAGATTCTTTATTACTATCTCAATTTCAATGCTTATTTGGATATGTTCAGTAGTTTTGTGCCTTCTTGGGTTATCTTTGGTAATTTTATGAGATGACTAATCTTTCCATTTTAAGATTTTCCAATTTGTTGGAATACGTTTTTTTCTTTGAGGCAAGGTGTCACTGTATAGTTCAGTGTGGCTTTGATCTTTCTATGTACTCCAGGCTGGCCTTGAACTCACAACAATCCTTCTGCCTCAGCCTCCTAAGCACTGGGATTACAGATGTGCACCACCACACTCAACTGGAATACAATTTTTCGTAGTAGCTATTATCCATTGGATTTTGACATTGTCTATTACTGTTTTGCCTTTTACAATTTTAATTGCATTTATGAAAGTTAGATTTCTCTCTTTTTTTGGGCAAGTTTGACTTCTTTTGTTTATTTTAATTGCTTGATTCTTTTTAGTTTTTCACTCCCAATTTTAATTACTTCCACTCTAATCATAGGTTCATACTTACATCTCCACCTTTAACCCAACAATACACCAGTGATTTCTGCCTCTTCCACTCACTTTCCGCAGCCCCCTTTAAAACATCAAGGAGCTTGGCCTCTCAATCTATCAATTTACTTGATATTTTAATTAAAATATGTATGTGTTGTGGTTTCATAAGAGTTAACCAATGCACTACTCAATTCCTAGAACCCGCCCTTAGTCTTGCAGACTCAATAATTTACAAATTTTTAAAAATCAGTTTATTGTCTCATCATTTTGGTGAGGTTTTATCATTGATTTCTAATGCATTTAATTTATGTTGTTACACCCTTGGAATTCTCTGTCTTTAAATATATTTTAAATATTGCATTAATTAAGATTATTTAACTCAAAGTTCAATAGGTTTTGACAAATTCTTGCAGTCTTGAATTCCTTACAATATCACAGTCTTCTGCTCTAGAACACTTCCCTATGCTTTTAGTGTTTACCTACTTTCCTCTGAATCTGAGAGATCCATCATCTGTTTATTCATTTGACAATATTTTCTTTTCCAGAAATTAATACAATCAAAACCATATATACACAGGTTTGTTACCTTGTTTTTTGTTTGTTTGCTTTGTTTTGTTTTGGTTTGTTTTGTTAACTTTAAGTTCCAACCATACTGTGTCATCGTATAACAGCCTGGCTTTTTTCACCATGGAACAATCAGTTGTATGCAAATGTACCACACACACGGTTTATGCATTTAGATATCAATTAATATCTTGGTTGCTTTGGGTTTTTGATAATTATGAGTAGGCTTCTATAAATATCTGTGGGTTTTTTTCATGAATGTAAGTATTGAATCTAGTTTGGTAAATACAAAGAAGTGCATTGCTTGTTTGTATAGTAAGGGTATTTGCGTTTTTGGAAACTGCCTACATTTCAATGTCACAGCACATTTTGCCTTTGCTTCCTCTTATTGCCAGGTCATGTCAAAATCTGTATTGGAAGCATTTGCCTTTTAGAGATCTAGCAGATAAGCAGTGATATCTATGCAGTTCATATATGCATTTAACAACCAATAATGTTAAGTATCATTTAATATATTTATTTAAAATGTACTTTCTTTGCTGTTGGGCAATGCATTTGCTCAGAATTATTGCTCATGTTTTCAAATTTGTTTTCTCATTGAATTTAAAATGTGTTTATATATTTTTCAGATGCGAATTTTCAAATATTTAATTTCAGTCTGTGGTTGTATTTTTTCACTCTTTGCAGTCTTTTAAAGAGCAGATTTTAAATTTTAATGATGTCAAGAATCCAAGTTTTCATGCTATTGGAGATGTAGTTAAAAACCTATTACCAAATTAAAGGTCATACATATGACCACTTATGTTTATACAATTAATTTTATAATTTTAAGCTTTGGGTTTAAGTTTATCAGTCATTTGAGTTAATTTTTGTACAAGTGTAATGTTTATGGTAGTCTCATTTTTTAAAAAAGAAAACTATCAACATTTTAAATATACTTGCATTTAATCATTTAATAATGGCCAGTAGGTCTATATGTGCTATCTCTGTTCTCTCTTTTCTATTCCATTAATTTATGTGTCCATTTTCACTGAACTAATGTTACATCACTAACTGCATGTTTAAAATATTGCAAATGTGTCATCTGTCCTCCTGAATTTTTTTTCCCTTATACTCTGGTTTCTATAGTGAGTATTTTCTTTTTCATATACAATTAGAATCTATTTTCAGTAGACATAAAATTGGGTACTGGAATTTGACTTATAATTTATTAGAAAGATATATAATTTAGATTTGGAAGTGCTGACATCTTACCTATTGATAAGTCTTCCAATCTGCATACACCAAATATCTTTCTATTTATTTTGATGTTCCTCTTTGATATATATTTGTATTTTTTGCATTTTAAAAAATTTTCTCCAATTTCTATATGTATCTTTATTAGACATACACTTTTACATTTTTCACATACATTACTAAATGGTAGTGTTTTCTGCCTTTTATTTTAAGATTCCAGTAATTCATTTTAGACATATAGAGAAGCAAATTGATTTTTTCAACTAAAAATATATCATCCAAATTTACTATACCATACTTTCTTATCAATTCCACAGCGTTAAAAAATGAATTCCTTATAATTTTGCATTTAAACAGCAATATCCCTACAAATGGAAACACTTTTATTCCTTTTAATTGCATATTTATTATTATATCTTTATCATTTCATAGCTTTATTTTCTTTTTTCATATTAACTTCGTTGCTACAATTTAGATATACAAAATGATGGTATTCATTATAGGGAGTTTGTACTGTATATGATATATTTTGATTCTGTTTTTTTTTTCCCAATTCCCTCTCCTCCTTTCAACCCCCTTCCTCTCCTTATTTACAAAGCTCTGTTTCCATTTTATTCTTCAATGAATTTTTTTTCTTTTTACTTTCTTTCTTTCCCCCTTCCCTTGCTCTAATTTCTCTTTCATTTTGAAGAGTTTCTTCCTATTTCACAATATCTAATGTGCATTTTGGTCCTTATTTACTCTTTCAGTTTCTCATACCAGGGAGACAGTAGAATATTTACACATGTGTATTTGATTTATTTCACTTAAGAATATGGTCTCAAAGTGCATTCATTTACCTAGAAATGTCTCATTTATCGTCCTCTATTGCTGAGTAGTACTACATTGTATAAAAAATCCTTAATATTTGTATTCATTCCTTGATTGATGGGCATTTGTGCCGCTATTCATTCCTAAACTTCTTTATTTTTTTCATTTGTGTCTATTCTGGTTTCATTGAGGAAGTCCTTCATTTTGATTATCATTTGTTTTTTTTAACCTGAGAGATTATTTCTAATTTTTTTCTCTATGGTCTCATTCCGTTTGTTGTTGTTGTTGTTGCTTTTTTTTTCTTTTTTCTGCTGCTATCATTTCAGAAAATTCAGGTAGATAGGTTCTGATTTCCTCCATCTGGTCCCCTAGAGTTGTCCTGGGGGGAGGGAGCCCAGGAGGTTGCATTTCACTTCAGCATTATGTTATTTTATGATTTTTATTTTATTTACCATGTTGATGTTTATAAATTTCTTCTGGTAGATAGTTTTATCTCTAGTATCGAGGCTTCTCTAAGAAATATTTATTTCTCAGAGATATCTTCTAGGTCTAAGTGTTTTTTAGTTTTTTGTGTCTGTCCCAAGATCCTACCTTCCCAATTTATTAAGAATGAGAATTTGCTATCTATCTGACTCAGCATCCTATCCTTTAGTACTCTGCAATAGTGATAGATAGAATACAGTGTTGTAATTCAAGGGAGAGCAACTGATTATAGCAGGTATGACATTCTGGCTAAAGTAGTACAACTGGCAATAACAATAGCTTCAACAACTGGCTAAAAACTGGTAAACTGTGGTAACTATTAATTCGGTACCTTTACCCATAGGAGCAAGTTCTGCAGTCATACAATAAAATGTGACACAAAACAGGAAAGTGTATGCCATGAGTTTCCTCTTAGTAGAGTGATTTTCTCCTATGAATGTATGTGTGTGTGTGTGTGTGTGTGTGTGTAGAGATTTGAGAGTGATAGGGGACAAAACAGAGTGACAAATGATGAGAAATACAGCAGAAGCAATGCTGGGGGACCAAGTATGGGCACCCAAGCTTTGGAAAACTGAATCAAAGGACAGTATAGAAAGAATGCAGGGGAAAGCAAAAGATATCAAAGTGAACCAAAAGTCTAGAGACAATGTTCACTGACATTAAAATATCAAAATTCAAGAAAGGTAGCTCAAGAAAGAAAGAGGAAGACTGAACAAAATATAATAAAAGTAAAATCCCAAGCAATCAGTAATAATGAAAACAATAATAATACTACAAATAATAATAATATATCTGTGGTGTCCATAGTTCAGTGGTACTGTCCAAGTGAGAGTTCAAAACTGTGCTTGTAACCCTGCCATGTCTGTAGTAGGATTAGTGACAAAGGTGGCTGATTTTAGCCTCCAAGTACGGGGGCTCAGCCTCAGCCTCAGCCAACAATCTTCTGTAAGTCCCTTGGTGGCCTGCCCACATCTCCTTACCCTGATTGTCTCTGTGTCACTCTCTCAGTCACTGTGGTACAGTCAGATGAGACAGCCTGTGGCTGCTCCCAGCGCTGTGCACAGCTGGCGTCCCCGTCCTTGCACAGCCTCCTCTGTTTACATCTCTGCTCATTCATGCTGCTTATCTCAGTGAAGCGGGTGCCGGCAAGGGTGCTGTCCCTACTGCCGGGCTTGTCACCTGAGGCTGCTAGGTTGGTTCAATCTCCTCTCCAGTGGGTGGAGTGCCGATCTCCCACTTTTGCTCCTTATTCAAGTTAAGTTGCTTCCCTTTCAAGCCACTGGCTGCAGGGCAGGAAGGGTTATGCTGTTCTACTCACTACTTTCACTTCCTCTACTTCTGAATTTTAAAAGGAATTAAATATTTTAGTGTGGTAAAAAAATCGTTCACTAAAATATTACTCTAACAGCTTCAGATAAATGGTATGGCACAAATATATTTTATAAGTGCCTAAAATCATATCAGCAAGTTTCCTTTGAAACTAATTCCTGTCAAAGATGAGTACTTTCTAAAAAAAAAAAAAACCATAATAATACCATAGTCTAGCTTTATATACAATTTTTATGTCAATGATTCCTTAATATATTTATGAATGTCAAAATAGTTTCAACAGTGTCTGAAATTGTATGAAATTTAATGACCATAATTTTCTGTCTGCACTTTTAGCAGTTATACTCTTTGGAACTTTTGTGTATATTCACAGTTGTGTGCGCAGTAAAACTGAATATGTTGAGTTCATTGAATGTCCAGAGGAACCAATTAAAGGTAGGGTGTTAATATTGAAAGACTGTTTCATGAATGATGAAGTTATTAATTCCTAACTTCTGTATATTGGAGGATAGACTGCTTTCCCTCTAGAACTTAAAGCTTTTTAAATTTTTATTTATTGAAGTATGATTTTCTTTAAATAGAAGCAAAAATAATGCTACATGTAATCACCCCTGTTGGAAGTAGCAGAAATAAATGCTCTGTAAAATCTATCCATTTCAGAACCATATAGAGAACTATTGTTGATGGAAATCCAGTCAAAAGGAGCTAAACATTGGGTCCAAGTTCTACTTTACGAAATGAAATTTTCTGATTATGTAGTGGGAACCACATTTTGTAGAAGAAATTATATAAATCAAAGTATTCTGTTGAAGTGTGCTCTTCTCTATTTGAGAGGTCTAACATCTACTACTCTTTCAAATTAGGAGATACTACAATAAATAGTGTTGATATAAATTGGTATATTTATGTAGGTTTAAGAAAACTTTGAGGTTTGGTACATAGATACATCTAATTTAAAATAGCTATACAAAGAAAAAATAAAGTAGAAAAAGGAATCCAGTCAAGTAAAACTAGAAATGTATATATGAGATACTTCAATATGATTTAATAGTGGTTACAGTATTCATGGAATTAATACTTTTATAGTTTCAGTTCTTCATTAACGCTTTCAATGCATTTATGATGTAATTGAATTCACTGCTGATCATGCTATAGTTTTAAAGCATCACAAGGTATCATATGTCATTATTACATTCTAAAACTATCATGTCATTGTAAGATATAGAGGGTTGCTATAAAAAGTTAAATATTAATTGATTAAATGAAAGTAAATTTGAAATCCTTTAAAGCATTTTCAGGCAAATTTAATATGGCATTAATCTCACGTCGGATATTTAACACATTAGAAGATATTATTAGTATCAAACTTGTGGAGCAAATTTTATCATCAAATAGATGATGACCAAATAAACATTCGGTTCAACTTCAATATTATGCCACACAGGCACTGTGTTTACATTTATATTCATTTTATATTTTTTATAGTTTGACTTAGTGGCACATGCCTATAATCCCAGTTCTCTGGGAATCTGAGGCAGAAGGATCACAAATTCAAATTCAGCCTGGGTAATTTTGCAATTTAGCAAGAACTTATCTCAATCAAAAAATATTTTTTAGCCGAAAATATAGCTTAATGACACAGCACTTGCCTGGCAAACATGAAGTCGTGAGTTTGATTCTTTGGACCAATAATAATAATAATAATAAAATAATTTTTAAACTGGTTAGTCATAGACATCAGTTGAAAGACCCTATTGCAGTCCTTAGTATCAAACAAATATAAATAAATAAGTAGACAAACATATAAAAGAAGTTTTATGTATGTCAAATCATTCTTTCTTTCAATTCATTTTTTATTAAATAAAGACTTACTTTGTTTTGAGCCAGTCCCTTCTTATGTAGACCATGCTGGCCTTGAACACTTAAACTCATTATGTAGTCCAGGTTGGTCTCTGAGTCACAACTTAGTCTCTGTCTCGTGAGTGTTGGGATTTCACACACCACAGCAGATGCAGCAATGTATCCTGTAATCATTCTTAAATTATGTTCCATGTCTCCACATGACATACTGAGCACTGCAGGAGTCTCCTGCTTTTGCCACTAATAACCAATGCTTCTATGTAAAATTACCATATGAATCAGCTGTCTCAATTCTGGTGAGAAAAAATGTCAAAGGAAATGAAAGTAATGTATTAAAAAATATACCTGATAAATAATATAGCAGTCATAACAAAAAAAGTCATACAACTTGTTTCTTTCAATTCATTGAGGGGAAAGTTTTGTGCTAATAATTTTATGGACAATGTTTCATGTCTATATCTTATATGCTAAACAACCATTGTGACTATAACAATATGCAATGTATCAGTTATTGTTACTCTCCTATTGGCCTATTTTGAAATTCTGTTTTACTGTAATCTCTTACTTTTTTCTGTTTAAAAAAAATATACCTGCATTACTGGTTATTTCACCAGTACTCGCAATACCTAACAATAAAGTTGAACTAGGTGTCATGAATGGATATAGAAATGAGTGTAGAAAATGAAGTATATATTCATAAAAACATAATCATGTACCACAAAATAAATGAAATTGAAATATATTGTTGTAAGTGAAATGAATGAGACACAGAAAAACAATGCCACATCTTTTCACTCATATACAGGAAAAAAATCAATATATCTGAGTATTGGTTAGTGATTAGTAGTGACTGAGAAGCTGCCGATATCCAGAGTTTGGATTACAGGTAAGCAAATGCAGCTAGACAGAGTCACTTCTAGTTACTGGACTGACTATATTTCACAAGAACCTAAATATATTTAGTGAGTGTCTAGAAGAGAATACCTCAGAGTTTCCACTTCCAAACATCAGGACAAGAAGATAGAAATTCTAATTACCCTGATTTAATCAGTACACCTTATACACACATATTGAATGAAATACAACATTGTACCACATATTGCAATGACATAATTAAATGTAGTTCAGTTAAAACTTGTTTTTACAAAATCTATAAATGCTGATTAAGTATTTTGTGCCAATTTTCCTCTTATCATTCCTAAAATATACTACACACATATTCAGAGTAATCATAATTTTTCCTCTGTAGAAAATTATCTACATTTATTAACCTGTAAGACATTTGTAAGGGTCTGAAAGAAATCTTTTTATTACAAATCATGATAATGCTTTTTTTAAAATTAAAACTATTCAAATATGCACTGTGTTCAAGATCTTCTTTAATGCTTTAAATTTACTAAGTTAGAGGCACCAAGCTTCTTTATTTTAAGAGCGCCAAATTTTTCAGTAGATTTGTTTATTGTCAACCCAGGCTAAAATAGCTAACAGATGCAAAGAACATGAACATTCTAATTGCCCTGCTTTGTAATTGCATACTGTATACATGCATCCAGTTACCACCAACTAATAAAATAATGCAAGTGAATTTATTTTATTGGCTTACAGGATTAGAGACAAGAGAATCCACAAACAGCATGGATTGTGGAGGGTCAGAAAATCCAGCAGCTGCTGTCTACAACATTGAGAAGCAGAATTAGGGGGATTTAGAATTCAGAGCCAGTCTGAGACTGAAGATCTAGAAGTACCCTGGAGGATCACTCCTGAGAATCTGTAGTTAAAGGTTGAAGAAGTAACAGTCTGCTGTCCACAGCGAAGACAGCAGTGAAAGAACTGTGGCTGAAGAAGAGTGAGTTTCAGTGTTTTCTCTGTCTCAGTGGGGGGTAATGCTATTGAACAGTACACTCAAACAGAATGGGTTTCTCCGTTTAGATTTCTTGCCTACATGGCAATCATCTGTGACAATATCCCACCATACACACCCAGAAATACTCTGCACTTCTCTGCTAGGCTTCTCCTAACCCAGTCATATTGATGTTCAACACTGCCATGCATGATATATCCGAGGTACTTTTAACAAAACAAAATTAATAATGATTATTTAAAACAAATTATTCTAGTGTAAACTTTTTTTTTTCTTTTGGTACTGGGAATTGAACTCACAATCGTGTGCTTGCCAGGCAGGTGCTGTACAACTGAGCTATATCCCCAGCAACAAAAAATTTTTATAAAGGTAATATTGTAATTTGAAGTGCTGAGGGACCAATCGTGACTTTAAAATTAGTCAATCACATATTCATAGCATAATCAAATATAATTGCATAATACAAAAAGTTGCATAACTCAAACAAAAACCAAAAAAAAAAAAAAAACCCCAGTAAACAAAAATAATTTTTTAATCTGTTAATCAACACAAAAAAGATGAATTTGGGTATAAGGCAGAGAAGTAAATTGTTTATTTTACTATAAATAAGCATGGATAGTAATATTTACAATTTGTCACTAGTTCTCTTGACCTAAAATTATAGAAAGAGTACATAGAACATGAGGATCAGGCAATGAAGAAAATAAAAAATAAATAAATAAAATTCTAGCTTGTTTACAAATACAGCATAGATAGCATTTGTATACTAGAAGTTTTGAGGCACTGTAGGTTTTAAATATTCATATAAAAATGTGAATGCAAACACTAAAAACTGTGTAAGATGTACTGGTTGATAAAAATAAGGTAGCAATCATGACATTACATTAGCATGAAAATTTAAGAAAATAAATTGGAAAATGTATATAAAATTACAGATAAAATATTAGAAATTTGAATTTGCATTTTAAAAACTGTGTTCTGTGATGTTTTTAATTTCCTTATGCTTATCAAAAGAATAATTTATTTACTAACACAATAGTTACAAAATTAAGCTGCTTTTTCCATAGACTTAAAATCTTAATCATAGTAGTTCCAGAGACAACAGTTATAATGTATTATATTGAGTGATAGGTTTTGTGATACTTGTAATATATTTAATACTGTCAAAAGACAGAAGAAAATCTCTAATATGTTTTTCTGTCACAAATGTTACTCAGTTTATTGTATGATTTTGAAAAAAATCCATGATGAAAAGGCAAATGATAAAGATTTCAAGCATAGGCTATCAGTTAGATGACTTTTGGCAATTTTGTTTTGTCATGGATGTGGAAAACTAGCAAATAAACCAAATTAAGGAACAACAGAATAAAATAAGAATTTCGTTTTGTAGAAATGCATATTCTGGGCTTTCTGTTGCATCTGAATTTATTCAGTGCCTTATTTATTACTACTAGTTAACTTTTAGCATGCCATATTATTTCTGAAATTTGATAGAAAAGCACAAAACTATTTAGGTCATCACTGAAATCTCTCACAATTGACCATAAAAAGTCCTTGTGGTCTAAGATAAAAGGAAATTAGCAAATCAGCTGTGAACTCTCAACAAAGTAACAGAAATCACTCACATGATGTACTAAATTCCAAGAATAAACAATATATATTTTCATTGTATTCATTAATGAAAAACAAAAAAAATAAATTATTGTAGGTTTTTAAAAAGAAAAGATCATTTAAACGAAGTAGCTTTAATGTTTTTAGAAATTCTAAAATTTATTTACTAAATAAAAACTGAAAAATAGTTTCAAACAAGCATTCAAGTATAAATAAATAATTCCTCAAAGTGGTACGGGAATGTTAAAATTATGTTTCACAGGACAAAAAATGAAACTGGATGGAGGAGTAAGTTGCAAGCAATTTTATTTATAAGATATAAATAAAGGAAAGGGAGTAGAGTTCCTACTAGCTGTGAGAAGGTCAGGAGTAGGATACTCAGTAGAGTTTCCTGTCTAGGAGTTTTTAAGGGAATTAAAAGGGAGTCTGAGCCCTTGTGTAAACTTCATAAGCTCTACTTTACAGGGAACGACAGACATTTTATTGTCTAATCTATACAGTAGTCACTTAGTGCCCATGCAGGGTCCATGTGCCTCCAGCCAATGGCCTGCCTGATCATGCTCTGGGGAGATCTCTGACAACAGAAATCCACCTGAAATACGCTTGATAAGATCCATGAAGGATCCTGACACAGCAGACTCCATTTCGAGTTTCCCAATTCCATTTTGAGGTTGTTGTCCTTACTGGCTAAGAGAATCCTAATTCTTGTCTCACGGATTCCTGTTACAGAAGTTTAATTTAACACATAGGTAAACTTTCTTATTTTCATATTAGAAGATGCTGCGATTACAAGTCATCTTGTTGTGTCACTGAAAATTAATGTCTAAGATTACAAATTATTCATTTGTGCTATAATATTAGATGTAATGGATGAAAGAAATCTGAAACTGTGTATTTTTTGAAAAGCATGTTGAATAGAAGAACATCCAAGAGAAAACATACTATAATACAAAAATGTTTAAAAAGGAACATGAAGGATGAACAAAAATTATTTTAATATCATCTTCATGCAATAAATATATATATATTATCAGAACACTTTTATTTATTATGGAATATATCAACCACATAAAGCAACAGAGAGGGATTATGTGAAGGACTTTTCAGTACATATTAATATAAAATATGCATAAAAATAGCACATAGAACTGAATAGCTTAATGAAAGCATACTGCTAAACTAACTAGTATGTAATGATAGTCAATGAATAATTAATGTAAGTATTATAAAATCTAAGAAAATAATTAATTTTTAATAATGTTATAAATAATAAGGAAATAGTGGGGATAATAAAAAAAGGCTGAAATATCCAATCCAAAGAATGTCTCAAACAGGGTAAATATAAATTAGAATAATTAGAAAGCAATCAAATCAGATTTCACCCAAATATATAAGCTAGGGTAAATACAGTCTAATCACATTGACTAAAATTTTCAAATGTGCACCACAGCTGGGCTTGGTAGCACATACCTATAAATTCAAGTTGTTCAAGAGGCTGAGGCTGGAAGACCACAGATTCAAGTCCAGTGTAGACAAATTAGTCAGACTCTGTTTAAGCAACATTTTTAAGAAGTCAACAGAATTAAAACAAAATATGTATAACACAAGTAATGATGAGACATTATGCTGATATCAGAAAAAATAAACTTCAGAGTGTAGATTATAATCAAGAAAAAGAACATTTTTTAAGTCAAGATTATTTTCTAAACAGCAATCCACAATGTACAACTGGCAGATAAGAGGGCTTGGAAAAAAGGTAAAACAAAATTGGAAAAAAAGTCAGCAAATTCATTCCTTTGTTCTTGGTTAATATGATGAGTAAACAGTCAATAGGGAAACCATAATCCTGTGCTTACAGTGAATTTTTTTCCTTTAAAATTTTATATGGAAAAGGAAGAAAGATCTTCTTTCTAAACTTACACCTCATGAACTTAGCAATGTAAATTCAAAAAGTGTCAAAAGTTAGAAATATTGGAGATAATAGCAACACAATAAAAATGAGTAAAAACAGTTACCATAATTTAAAAATGTAAAAGTTAGTTCCTCATAAATGTCATGAAATTATTATATTCTTGCCATAATAATTAGATGTGAAGCTGCAAAACATCAACATGCTTTAAAATTGTCAGGATCACTACACAGATTAGACATATTTTAAAAGGATAGTAAGGGAACATCGTAATATAAAATTTATCATTCACATGGAAAAGTGAAAGGAAAGATACCAAAATATCTCTTTACTGACAACCTGATTGTTTATAAGAGCTCAAAGTGTTAAAAAAATTTACTGAACTAAAAATGAACAGGAAGTTTTACTTTCTTCAATTCATGTTGTTGCTGTTGTGTGACAAAAGAGAACTGCATGAAATGAACTTCTTTTTCTTCTTTCTTTTTTTGAGACATGGTCTTGCTATGTAGTTCAGGCTGGCCTTGACCTCACTTTGTAGTTCTAACTGTCCTTGAGTTCTTAGTGATCATGCTGCCTCAGCTTCCTGAGTGCTGGGATTACAATTTTGTGCCACTACGCCTGGCTAGAAATGCACTTCAATGCAATGAAATGCATAGTCTAGAAAAAAATACATGCATAACCAATTGATAATCAATCAATATTCAAATTCAAATGATACTAAACAACTGAATATCACTTTCACTGTTTTGTTTTGATTGGTTTTATTCTGTTTCATTTTGTGTGGTTTTATTCTCTTTAAAATAGAATTCTAAAAAATCTGAATATTCTTGCAACTAAAATAACTACAATCCCTGTCTAAATATCTTTTGAGTTATGAAAAATAACCCAGAGTAACTCACTAAATTCAAATAAATATTTAGCTAATTTGCAGTGGGCTATTGCTATGATATTAACAGGTTAAACAACTGGCAAGAAAGAATGTGGATTTGGAATCTGAGTGTAGGTTAGCTGGGTTCTGGTCTCAAGGTCATTCAAAAGACTTCAGTGGGGTTGCTTGCTGGACCTGCAGACCTTGAAGGTGTAAGTGGAAGGAAAGTTCGCATTCTGTGCTTACTCAGGTGGTTGTTGAGAGACACAAGATCTTCAGTGGCTGTTGGTTTGAAAATATCAGATCCTTCCTACCTAGTGCTCTTCATTGTGCCACTCAAAATGTGGAAGGAGCTCACTATCAGTCTATGGGACTTGGGTAGTATGGAGGGGGAGAGAGAGACAGAGAGGGAGGGAGGGAGACACAATATAAAATTCACATTTTTCAAAATAACTTATTCTCAGGAGGTCTTAGCTACTTGTTGACTTCTTGTTCTCCTCCCCAGCAGTCTGTGAATGGTGCCGACTCACAGGAGAGGGCTGGTATCCGGCTCTCCCCCAGTCAGTCCCAGCATGATGCCAACTCACAGGAGGTCTTAGCTTCTTGTTGACTTCTTGTTTTCCTCCCGCTTTGGCACCATGTGCAGAGGGATTGGAGGAAAGCCAGAAGCCAGCATCTTCCAGCTTGAAGGCAGGGAGACAAGAAGAGTCAATGTTGCTCCCAATCCCTCTGTAAGCAACCTGCTGATCTGGAGAAACACAGGCTGTGATGATAGCTAATAAAGTAAAATACAACTTAGTGTTTAGTGTTTCACTGACTGCAAGCCTAAAGCTGGTAGTACAATCATCTATTGAAAAGATAATAATACGCAGTGTAACATGTATATGGGAGATCTCCTTCTGAAAGAGGTAGCCACTGTTGATTCCCTATTATCTTGTTTTGAAATCCTGTATCATTCCCATTGTTTTGTTTGGTTGAGTTTTATTCTGTTTTGTCTTGTTTGATTTTGTTATATTTGATGGCAGGGGCAGCTATTTCAAGGATAATAAGATGCACTATGGTAGCCATTTTGAATTTACTATTATCTTGTTTTGAAGTGCTGTATTGCATTCATTGTTTTGTTTTTATTGGTTGTATTCTGTTCAGTTTTGTTTGATTTTACTATGTCTGAAGGTATGCACAACTATTTTGAAGACAGCAGGAGGCATTATGATAACTATTGTTGATTTCCTATCATCTTATTTTGAAGTCCTGTGTCACTTACAGGATCTTGTTTTGATTGGCTTTATTCGTTTTATTTTGCTTGTTTTCATTCTCTTTAAAATAAAATTTAAAAAACAAACAAAAAACCCAAAATAACTTAATCTTATAGGTGATGTGTAATCACTTTTACAGAATTCCACTTATTGGAAATAAGGCACATACTACAGTTCAGGCACAGCATCTTCAGCATCAAAGTGGCAGGGTGTCATCAGGAACCAATTTTTAAGGTGCCAATTTCATGGTGTTGTGCTTTTCAGAACTATGCAACCCTCAGAAAGAAATTCCTGGGGCCGGGGATCTAGCTCAGTGGTGTAAGTGCCTGTCTGGCAGGCCTGAAGTTGTGAGCTTGATCCCTGGTACAAAAAAGAAAAAGAAAAAGAAAAAAAAGAAAAGAAAAGAAAAGAAAAGAAATTCCTAAACTGCGAATATATGTCATTACAATTTCACTTCAAATAAGCTATTATAAATTAAAATATTTACATTTTATTACTAAGTATAATAAACTATTTCACATGAATTAATTTAATTGTGTTATATTTTCAAATAAATATTCCCATTTTAGCAAATAATATCAATAGTGATTCAAAATTAAAAGGTTAGAAATAAATAGTAAAATATTTATCTGGGATAAAAAATGACTGTGCACTTTCATGTTTTAGAAAGAATTAATTCAGTAAAATCAATGTTAGAAAATAAATAATCCCTCAAATTTTCTTGGTGATATTTCAACAAGACAAAACCTGGCTATCCTTTAGAGTATTGCTATTAGGTTAAGGATAAAAATTTAAGATGAAGGATTCAAAAAAACAGAATGAACTTTTACATAGATTATATTATTGAACACGAATTACTGATACTACTGTTGCTACTATAACAATGTCTATTCCTATTGCTTCCAAATTACTAGTAAAAATACCAAAATAATAATGATTAAACTGAATTCTTACCATGTTTGGGGTTCTTTTCCATGTTTTATTATGATTATTTTATTTCATATGTATAAAGTTCTATGAGAAAAGTAGTATTATATAAATGGCACAGAAGAGACAACTTTTCCATGAAGAAATTTAGCTACATGCTGAGGAAATAACTACAGCACTATGGCTCCAAGCCTACCCTTGAAAAATTTACTCTGCAAGCTCCTGTGCAACCCTGGGAGTCACACTATTTCTGAACATGTTTTTATATGAGCTAATCTGGTGATTTATGCTTCTGTGAGCATAGCTGGAATTTCTTTCCACCTCTGGCATCCCAATTTATAATATTCTATAGTTATTATCCTTTTGAAAAAGTCACATGAAGATTCAAACACATTTGCCAAGAATAATCTTTTATTTAACTTAGAAACAATAATGTGGACTGTAGTTTTAGTTATTTTCCCTGGCATAAAATAAAACAACTTTCAAAGAGTTTCATAGCTTTCAATTTTTGTTCAGTAATGGTTAATTGGCTCATTTTGTAGGTTAAAATATGCCTACAAGAAATCTTCTTTGTCTACCATATATATTGACAATGACTTTAGATCATATAATAAAAACTATTTGGCCTAATGTCCAAGGCCTGTCTCTACAAACTCCCCTCAGACACAAATCTCTAAATCTAGTCCCAAATGAAAACAAAATCACATTTTCACAAGTCTTTAGAAATTCTTTTCAACTTGAAATGGAACTTTATCTGTTCTTTTTCTGTTTTATTTATGTTTTTATTATTCACAATTGATTATCACTATTTATGAATATTTTATTTAGTCACCCCCCAAAAAATAAACCCAAAATTAGAATGCACTGGAAGATAAAAGAATTGAACAAGGAAAGATCAGAAATCATATTATTGCATCAAAAAATGTTGCAAAACACACTCGAATATGAAATACTTATAACTAAGTGAAGCAATATTCATGTAATGCATACAAGAGATCGATTTAAAATTCTGAGATAAAAGTATGCACATGTTGTTTGAACATGTTTAGATGAGCAGAAAATTGTGTATGCATAAGTTCCTTAGAAAATTGTATTTAATAGTGTATAGGAATTCAAAATATCGTATATATTTACATGAAATGTCCATATTAAGTTACATCATTTTATTTCCATGCTGTATTTAAAATAAAATAATGATTCAATTTGTTTAAAAAATACATATCTGAAATTTTTAACAGAAAAGTATAAAAACAATATATATTTTTTCTAAATACAATTGCCATCACAATCAATCCTGTTTTCTTGAAAGTAAAAGTAGCATATTGCAAGCATAGCCTTTCCCCTCAAAATCTCTTTCTTCCTCAAAAGTGTATAATTTCCAGTTCGAACTTTGTTACTACCTAACAAAGCATTACTACCTAGAACTTTCTTCCTAGTAACAAAGCATTTCTGTGAGTGCAGAACATAGGAATACAGGTTCTTCATTCATTTGCTAATTCATGGAAAACAAATTTTTTATGTATAAAAAAGTCTGAGTTACTTATTTTTGAATATATAATTAGTTTACACTTTTTTAAAAATTACAATATTTCACTTTAGACTATGCATCGTACACATAAAAACCACTTTAGATAAAATTGAAAGTTAGTGTTTTCTATCTTTTCTTCTATGGAAATAAAAATGAAAGTTACAATAAAAGGGGTCGGTGACCTAGATTGAATGCAGTATTTGTTGACAGGAGAAAAAAGTAAGCACAATAATAATAACCTTATTATACTGCTGTGCTTGACTTAGTGAAATAAAACCTCAGAGTAGCACTCAGAATAACTCAGTATCCTGCTCTCCAGTATTTCATTATGCAAGAAACCATGTTTATTTTCTGATACACTGACCTAAAAACATTTTGCACCTTCAAACCACATCCCGATACATCATTTATAATTTTGATGTTCTGGTATTTCATGAACTAGTAAAATCAGTGTTTCTTCTTAAATTATTTTACTGTAAATAGCCCACTTATTGGGCATCACATTGCTTTTCACATTTTAGCATTTTGGCAAAATAATACCATGATAGATTTTCCTTTCCAAGGCTTTCTTTTGAGAATAATAATTAAAAAAAAAACATAGAATTGAAACTGTTGAATACCGTGTGGGGTTTTTTTGTGTGTGTGAATAACTGCCATACTTATTTCCACAGTATTTGTAATAATTTATATTCTAATCAGTATGGTAGGAAAGTTATTGTTCCTTTACTTTCTTATCAGTATTTGGTACATCAGTGTCTTTGTCACTTTTCTGTTGCTCAGTCAAAATACCTAACACCAGAGACTTAACAAAAAAGTTTACTAGACAAGTGGCTTCAGTCCATGCTTAACTTCTTGAAAAGGACAAACATCATGGCAGAGGGGCATGGTAAGGGAAGCTGTGTGGTAGGCAGAGTCAGAAAGTAGTACAAAGAGTCCCCCCAGGGACTCCTCGACTACTATTGGCCTCCACCTCTTAACAACATATTCAGCTGTAAACATCGCAGGGTTGATTCACTGATCAGCAGAGTGTTCCATGATCCAATCCCTCCTCCACAATTCTCTTAACTCACTCAAGCTGACAAGATTAAATGATGCAAATTATTTTTTTTCAATTTTAGACATTCTCTTGTTTTGTGGTCCTCCATGTGCAAGGTTTTATTTTTTAAAATGCTTGAGAAATGTCACTTTCATTGAGTTTTCATGTAAATTTTTCATGCAAAAGTTCTATAGGTCCAAGTGAGGATTCATTGTTTTTTAGCAAGAACAGATTTTCAGTCCCTAACTACCTCAAAAGAAAAATCAAATAGGTTTCAGTGAGTAACATGTTAAGGCCCAAGAGTTTGTCTTCAGTCCCCGTGGTGATCTCTGGGTTGGAGAGATGAAGTATTACAAATTAGGAAGCCTAAATTGTATAGTGCTATTTTAGGTCCCTTTAATAGTCACGTATTATTAATCTCTATGAATGTGAGAATATTTTTTGTGCAACTACTGGGTAAAAAACCTTAATGTATACATTATGTTCCACAGACTTCTAGATTCTGTCTAATTTTAAACCTGAGAATGAGGTAATACCTGAGCATATAGTTTGTTTCCATGCCTGTATTGAAACAAAACTTTAACTTTGTGGAAGATGTATCCTTTGTTTTGTAGTTGAACTCCTTTATTAGTTTACCCAATGTCTTCTTATCTATGAAAGTTTTATATAATCTCTTTATAATAGAAATGTGTTCTTCCAGAATTCTTGTTCATCAGGAATCAGGACCTTCAGGAGCTCATGCTGTTAGCCTGAATTTGAGTCCCTAGGGCACAGTCACTTTATTGGCTGAAAATAAATGAATTCCTTATCTCAGAGTTTTTGTTGTATTTTTATATTGGCACTGGCATCTTTATAATATTGAGTTGTCCGTTCCATGAATACAATGCATGGCTCATTTGTCATTTTCTGCCCAGTTGTTTTGTATGCTTCATATTTGCAATTTTCTAATACTCAATGCATTTTAAATTATTTCTAAATATTTAACATTTGCTTATTAATTATATACAGAAAATACAATATTATACGTGAATAATTATATAGATTACACAGATCTATATGTGCATATATTATATACATGTGTATGCATAGGTGTAGAAAGAGAAAGAGACAGGCGGAGACAGGAAGATTTTACCCATAGATATGTGGTATCTTTAAATATTAAGGAAGGATAGCAAAAATGTAAATTTAAAATGAAATTTCCAAACTGTGGTGAATTTATAGATCACAAAACACTCTTAGTAAATCTTTGATTATGCATTCAGTAAACTTACCATTTAATTTTGGTAGAAGTGTATTCAAGATATGCAAACTGAAACAACACCGAGTTTCCATCCTACTCCAGAAGGACTGGCCACCATTTAGAAGGTAAAAGTAACAAATGCTCCAGGGGAAAAGGAATGTTGATAAGGATGTAAGTAAAACAATCACTATGGAAAACAATATGAAGATTGCTCAAAAAACTAAAACTAGAAATTCTATTTGACCTAGATATTCCTATTCTAGATGTCTTTTCCAGAGAGTTAAACACATCATATTACAGTTAGACATTCATACTCATATATATAGCAGCACATTTCATAATAAGGATATCTTGGATATAGCCTAGACATTTATCAACAGATGAATGGATTTAAAAATGTGGTATTTACACATAGCTACTACTTTGCCAGGCAGAAGGATAAACTTGAATCACTTGTAGGAAAGTGGATGCACTTTGAGACCAAAAGATTAAGTGAAATAAATCAGACACACTCATGTAAATATTGCTTGTTTTTTCCTTACATAAGAAATCCAATTATAAACAAAGAAACAGTAAAAAAAAAAAGCCTAGAAACAGAAAAATCTTGGTTTGAGAGCATAGTTCATTCTAGAAACATGCTTCTCATCCAAAACACTTGCATTATAAAGTGAATTTCTCATAAGGAATGGAAACTGGGTAATTTGTTCCATAACCCAAAGATACTCATATAAAAATGATTACAATCGTATACTATAATAAAAGGAATAAAGATAAAACAAAAATTAAAGAAAAACAAATTTACCTACACTTACCTCTAAGAAACTTCCTGGTTAGAGTGAGAGAGACAAGAGAGAGAAGGTTTATTGTGTAGGATGACTTTCACTATCACTAACAGAATCACTACTGTCTATAGACTTTATGGAATATTTTTCTTTTCATGCCAACTTTAACGAAGAACCATCCAATCACACTTGCTTTTGTCTGCTTTTAAAGACTTTGCAGAAATGTGAAGTTGCATTGTCATTAAACAGATTCATTGCTCAAACTTGCTACAGTCTTACTCAGCTGGTGCTTTTCTACAAAATTTGTGCTGTTTCTCACATTTTACACATCTTCGTAATCTCTTTTGAAGTTAGGAATTCGTCTGCTTTTTCCTCCTCCTCTGCAGATGAGGTCTCCTCCATAACCTCTTGTTATTAGAGATGATAACCCACAGTCCTGCACAGAGACAGAGAGAGAAAGAGAGACAGACAGAGACAGAGACAGACAGAGACAGAGAGAAGAACAATTGATTCATCTGTAATCATGTGACTTTTGACATATAGAGTGCTACTCATATTGCCAAACATTGCACATTTATAAAGTTAAACTTTGGTAGAAATGTTTTCTCATTTTGCTGGACACTTGAAGAATAAGTTATTCATATTCCAAGGTTTTAGTTTAATAAGAAGTAAGGGAATAGATCTTACTTAAATGGGAAGATGATCAAAGGAGATGGAGAGTGGGAGGGGGAGAGGAGAGAAAGGAGATGAAGAGGGAAAGGGGATTCAAAAGGAATGAAGTACTGTGTACACCCACCAACTCCACATATGGAATTTATCCATTATGTACTGTAAACATGTATGAATAAGAATTTAAAAAGGTATTCAGAGAGCCCAGATGCTTTTCATGAGAGGAAACATTTTATCTTTTTCTCAGTATGCCTACCTGGAAAATGTTATTCAATACAGTCATTCAGGAATAAAAAGCTATGCTATATTACATGTATTACTCAGTATATGATGTGTGACCTGAGTATATGGTGAATGTTTCAAAAATTCATTGAAGCAAAATTTGCATTGGCATTAATCACTCTCAAAATACTTCCACTTCCTTGTAACACACTTATTCCATCATTGTTGCTGCTCTCCAGTCCAGTTCCAGAGCCCTCTTTTGTGAGTTCCTTCCATTGCACTTGGGTGATTGTCCATTTTTGTCCTGACTCAGTTCAAAATGCTTACCTTTCATGATCATGTTGACTTTGGGGAAGAACCAGAAATTGCATAGTGCCGTGTCCTGTGAGTCAGGTGAATGGAACACACAAGATTTTATGAGGCTGCCTTTCCACTGGGTGGCATTTGGTGGCAAAGTTCACTGTAGTTTTACTAGTATATGTTTGCAACATATGATAAATGCATACATTATGCAAAATTGGTACACATACCTGCTGAGTCTTGATGTTTCTTATTTCTCCTTCCCTTCTATGTCTTCTGCCTCCTTCAATCCTGAGATCCTTTCCCATCTCCACTGAGTCTACCTCTGTTTCCTACCATTTCTCTTTCATTTTTTTGTTTATTTATATTTTGGGTTTTACTTGTAAGAGAAATCGTGCAATATTTAAACCTTCTCTGATTCATTTCATTTAGCGTTAAGCTGTCAAGCTGCCACCATTTTCCTATAAATGACTCAAAGTCTTTTTATATCCAAGTAGTACACTACTTTATATAGATGTCACATTTTCTTTATCCATTCATCTGTTGATGAGCATACAGACTGCTTCCAAAATTTAGATATTATGAATTGTGTTATTCCAAACACAAGCAGGATATATCGCTGTAATGTAATATCTTTAAACTTTTTGGGACAATGCCAAGAGAAGGTACTCTTTGGTTGGGTCAAATGCGATTCCTGTTTTTAGTTATCTTATAAAGATGCTCATGAAACATAACTTCCAGAACTACTTCAAAAGGTTGTAAGAAAAATGGAATATGTATTTGAAGAGTATTTTGGGAACTGTTAATGACCAAGTGTCTTTTACTATAATAGTTTTTAAGATTTAAATATTTATCATATGCTTTGATCGCATCTTGCAGACATTTGATCTACCTGAAACAAGTTAGTATTTTATGATTCATATTAGATTAATTTTTGTAATAACAAAACATTAGACTGTTTTATTTTTAAATTTCTGTCTGTGTTTCTCTTGATTCTTACTCTTCCATGATTTTTATGTATTTTATAAGACTTTCTTAAAGATCATCATGTTTACCTGATCATTTCTTATATGTACAACATAGCACTTCTGAAAACGTACCACTTACTGACATCCTATCATCTGACCAGTTAAATTTGGCTAGTTGTTCCTTATGTAGTGATGTATTCTGTCTGTCCCATAAAATAGCTTCCTCTTCCTACAGGAATAGCTATAGGAACTTTTATTAAGAAAGTTATTCTGAATCACTGAGCAGATAGAGAAAAAAATTATAAAGAACTACCTGATTTAATACTATTTGTCTCATCTTAATGTGGACTGTTACTGTGTTTCAATATTTTTATTCTTTGTCATAGGCAATATATTTGGAAATTGTGAGACAATGGGGAGGAACAAAATGAAATACTGTATAAAAGATTAGAAATTGCTTTAAAAGCTGGAACTGAGTTTGAATTCTTTTGTATATCTTTCTAGTTGTGGAACTTTAGGCAATATCTTAAATCTTTCTTGAAATTTTAGTAGCTAAAGTTTATCACTATAAGGATTTTTTGAAACAATAAATGTAAAATATTTAGCATGTTGCTTACCAATAAATATAACTTACTATTTTTATTAGTAGCTATTAGTCAATGATAACATATCAGGGCCTCCTGGACAGATTTAATTTTATTTCACAAAGTAGTTGTCTTAGAGATTTACCATTTTCCCCCTTCCTTATATAACAAGTTACCATGCAACTCCTTGGTTTGGCTTTAAACAACCAATTTCCTCTCTGAATGTTATTTTTTATAATCACATAGGTCAATAATTTGGAATAGACTTACATAGGCAGCTCTCCTACAACTTTTTTCTGGAACCAGTTGTGAACTCCAAAGCATCTCCTGACTCTACTATTGGTGGGGGTTCCAAGGTATCATCAGATTGGTGTTTGTCACTGGTGGTCCAAAGTCAGATGGTAGCTATAGTAGAGCCTGGGTTTTATAACTGCTCTAATCCTCTAGTGGAATGAACAGACATGTTTTACCTGGTAGCCTCAGAGTGAACAGGCAAGAAAGTAAGTAGAGACTTTTATTCTAGGATCAGATTATGAACAGAATTTTCCCAGTGCATTTATCCTACATATTTTGGTCGACACCAGCCCAGCTTTTACCTTCCACAACAGAAATATTCATTCTATATCTGACAACATCAGGAAAATTTCAATGCAAATGTTTAGGCTTCAAAAGAATGGATGAGTTTGTGGGCGTTTCTTATTACTAATAAATACTCATGCTTTGTATCCTGAAATATATTATCTCTACTCTGAGCCTTAGACTCTTGCGAATAAAAAAATTACCAATTCTCTATTAAGGTTAAATTTCTCTTACATTTTCTGATAGTGACAAAATTTCTAATATCTTCATACTCTCTTGAGAAAGGGGAGTGATTAATATTGATTGAATGTTAATGAAAATATTAGACCTCAATTTTTTTACACTGCAGAATTACTTTAATCCGTTATAAACTGCACTTAAAACTGATAAATATATGAAAATATTTCATATTAAAATATAATTATTTAATAATACCTAACATCTGACTGAATAAATTACATCTTTGTTTACATGTTTTATTTTTTCCAGAAAAACACAACTATATTTGTATCCTTTGTGCAGTGATGTTTCTTCTTATGTTTCTAGTACTGCCCATTTAAATTAAACAAATTTGAATCTTCCAGGATTTGGAAGCTTTGATCATCACACATTTATAAATATGTTCTTATTAAAATTTGAAAACAATTAAAAAATACAAAATTTCAGTGATTTAATCATTAATAAAGAAGAAATAGGATATTTTGCACACATATATATATGTCTTGCTATATCTTCTGTAAAATTTTTCAGACTATTTGGATTTATTCTTTCTATGTACTTTAAGATGGTGCTGCACATTAACTTGTATATCTCTGGGTTTTTTACCAAATTGTAGCATGCTTTTAATATCTGACGTATCTCTTCTTATCATTGTGATTTTGGATTCGATCATTTCTCTGGTTTGTACTACACTGGAAGCTCTTTCAGCCAAGATGCTCCTTCCCATATGATCATCATTACACCCTCTCTGTGCTCAACTCAACACTAACATACAAGACACTACTAATTATATATTTTTCTAACAAATGTTGAATGAAAAGATAAATTCATCCCATAGAATCCCATGTTTATAATGAAACTTGAAAACAACTTGTATTTCCCAATGAAAGGAAGTTTTAGTCTTTAGAAACCAACTTAGTTGTTAGGGAGCAAAAGTTGCAATTCTTTCCTATGGAGGAATAATGAAGAACCAAATAGTTTGGGATTATAAAGTACTGGTTGCCAGGTACCCCTGTTTTTGTTTGTTTGTTTGTTTGTTTCGTTCTTTTGCTTTTCCCTTTCATTGGCAGTGAATGGGCAGCTTAAGAGGGTTTTTCTTTTTTATCTCCCTTTGACAGTAGGACAGAGTCATTACTCTTTCCACTGTGATCTTCTCTTGTGATGGGTAAGAATCCTGCATCTGTACATTTGCTGCTTGTCCTGTTTAATGATTGTGGTCAAACGGAAACTAGGCTAGGCATGGTTGTGCACTTTTGGGCTTTTCACATTATTTACCAACAACACAGAGACTGATTTGACCTTTGTCTTGTTTTCCTTGTTCAGTCAGGTATGTGAGAGAGTAAGGAACTCTAACAAGCTCTAGAGACTGCAGCATGAAAAAAAAAAACGTTAAGGCTATATGAAGTCAAGTCCATATTGAGGTGAAAACGTCTACCAAAAGAAACTGAGAAAATGTTTGCCTCCATTCATATTTCCCAGTTGTTATCATGTCACAAAATTGGGCATGTCTAAAACTGTAACACATGCTTCTCCCAAATCGTAACCATTATAATACAAAATGAATGAGATCAATAGGAGCCAGGGCTTATTTTAGAAAATAAATGAAAAATCATGTGAGGGCAAAGCATGTATCAAATATACCACATGTCAGTACATTTGTAATGCAATTGGATTATTCCTTTTTAATTATTTTTTATGGAAACAGTATTTTTGCTTCCTATTGGAGCCAAGACTAACCTAACACCTTAAAAAAGACTACCTATTTTCTGAGGCATCTATTTATAATTTACTAGTATATAATCTAAGCAATGCTTTTGATCTTCCCATGCACAGCATATATGTAGATAGTAAAGATGTTTCAAATAAGATTTCCTGTTTTTGTTACATAATAAAATATTCTTACATAACTCCAGAAGGAAAAGCAAATAAATAAACACCAGTGAACTCCCATGGTTTTTATATTGTGTCAGTGAAAATTTGCACCTGACAAGTTCAGCAGGCTTATTTAGGTCTTCAGCACAGGAGTGTGATTTCTCTCATTTCTACTGAAACAGAAGCTAAGAGAGATCATGAACCTGGAAGAGTCAGTGGAGAAGAACCATAGGGAACGAGGGGAAGTCTGGTCAATATGAATAGGGATCTACCTTTGTCAATGGGCAACTACCAAAGTTAGGTTTCCACTTTCCCAGGAGACTGAAAATTAATAGTGCTAGTTTTCATGATGATTATATTTCAGAAGAATGAGGCCTAGGTTCTTGAGAAACACATTTATAGGCTGCAAAACTGAGAAGAAATTTAAAAGATTCAAATATCAATGAAATAGAAAAAGAGCTTACACTTGCAAATTGTGTTGTTTTATATGAAAAGAAAGGTTATAACACTGAACTCCCAAGATGTTTGCCCAAATTTTACTGAAGTTGAGGATAATGGTACAGTGGTCTTAGCAGATATAAACACCAGTCAAATCACTTAGACTTAAAAAACACATTTTTACTATAAATTGTACAAAACAAATATAAATAAGGCAAAATAAAGTAAAAATGCAGTTGTACAAAACATGTTTTATCATCTTCACATATTTTCATGTTGGTATTTTATTTATGCTCCAAACTATTTTGGGTGATCTTTTTATGAGCATTTTATTTTACAAACCATTTTATTGTATAAAATTGATTGTTTGCTTTTAATTTCCAATGAAATTCAATACCCTGGGGCCAGGCATATCGCTCGGCAGTGCAGTGCCTGCATGGCAAATGCTAGGTCCTGAGTTCCATTCCTGTTACTCCTCCTGCCCTGCCAAAAAAAAGAAAAAAGAAAGAAGAAAACAGAAAAACAAAATTCAGCATCCAAAATAATGCAATCCAGAAAGTTAACTCAGAATATAAAAAAATATATTTCTTTGGTTCTTTTGAATATTAAAAATGCATTCACCATATATTCATTTTTTAATTCAAAGATTTAGTGGTCTGAAAATAATAGTTTTATAGACTGAATTATCTAGTGAAGCAACTATATAGGGTTTTATATCAACTGGAATATTAGTTTTCTAGGGCTGTGCACAGGCTGATTAGACAGCAGAAATTTATGTTGTTTTAATTCTGGATGATACATTACTTTTCTTTTTTTTTTTTTTTTTTTTTTTTTTTTTTTTTTTTTTTTTTTTTTTTTTTTTTTTTTTTTTTTTTTTTTTTTTTTTTTTTTGGTACTGGGGATTGAACTCACAACCTTGCACCTGGCAGGCAGGGGCTTATGCCACTGAGCTAAATCCCCAGCTAGATGATGCATTTCTAAGACCAAAGCGTTAGTCGGTTTGCTACCTTCTGAGTCCTCTTTCCTTGGTTTCAGAAGGTGACCTTTTCCTGTGTCTTCACCTGATCTTTTCCCCGTGCCCACACATCCTGGCTGAATATAAGACTGTTTGTATTTACTCTTACACAGACATAGTTAGGATTGAATTGGGGCCAAATCTAATGGCTTCTTTTTCCTTAACCACATTTTAAGGCACTTTCTGATTAATATTAATTCCATTCAGAGACAATGATGTTAGTGTTTTAAGATACCAAATTTGGTGTGGGAGAACACAATCTATAGCACTTCATATATATAAAGGCTATGATTTCAAATAGGTCATAGATTTACATGAATTATCATCCTATTCATAACCAAATTTATCTAAGCATCAATGATATAGGCTTGTTTTTGAACCCTCTACCATATATAATTTTTTATGAAACAGTAAAGAATTCAATTATTATATGCAAGCTTCAGTCTTAACTTTTATCAGTCTTTCAAATTTAAACAACCTTAACATGTACATAAAACAATTTTGCCCAAATTTATCATATCCATAAATATATTTGCCCCTTGAAAATGATGCTAAAATAATATAATGACACTAAAAATAATATAACAACTATCTCAAAATGGTGACTGTGAATGTGTTCTTATTTAATGTCATAGTTTTTAAAATATTTTACGTATATTATTTTGATGATCACAAAAATGTGTCACATGCTATTTTTTAAATGCATTACACAAAAGAGAGTAGATAGAGAAGGAGTTTGAGAAAAATTTCAAATATCTCACAGTAAGTTGTTAATCTCATGGCTAACATAGAGATCAGTATTAACTATTCAAAGTGATCACTTTGCATTTCATATTTTTGTGAAAGGGATTATTACTTGTCCTTGTGTTCATTCTGAAATCACAAAATTTGCTTTATCTTCTTTTTTTTATTTTTGGCCTTTCACCAGTAAACTAACAAGTCCAGCTAATTCTAACATGGCCATGATAACTGATTTGGTTCACATTTCAAGGTCTTAGTATTTTCACTGAAATTTCCGTAATTATCTCTTGCTTTCACTTTTCAGTTAGCTACTTTTGAATTTCTTTCTTCTCTTCTTGCAACTTTTTCCTGTAACTTTTCATTCATTATTCAAAAATATTGACTGTAATCTGCATGATATTAAGTCAAGTTTCTTTTTTTTATCAAATATGACACTATTTTTTGGCCTGTATCATGCTAAATTATTGGAATAATGTAGCAGAATAATCAGGGGTTATAGTGACAAAGAATGTTCACAATTTTAACTAGGGCATTAAAGAAAATCGCAGAAATATATCAATAAAATTTGTACAGAACCTAAAGCATTTGAAGGAGTGGTTCTAATAAATATCTAGAAGAATGTGATTCCAAAAGACAATTGAAGACTCTTAGTAATGACTTCTCTTTTACCTTAAACTATGATAGAAGATATAAATTTTAGTAAGTTTCTTATTTGAACATTTCAAAATGGTTTAAAATGATGGGAGAACAAGTAAGATAAAATTTAATTCTATCTCCTAAAAATCAGGGGATTTTCTTTCTTCCTTTCATTTTTTAGAATATTTATTCTAAATAATTATATTCAAAGAAATTTTTTTCCTTTTATATGTAAATAAATCTCTTTAAATGATAAATAACACTGTAGACAGCTTGAAGATTTAGGAGTGTCCTTCTCAAGTACTTGAAAATCACCATTTTAAAATATGTTCATTAAGAAACTAAGATCCTTAACCTGTCTAGTTCTGTGGAGGCAAGGTGTCTAACTGCACTAGGTGCCTTGTTTTGAGTTACAAAATACAGCCTGCAATAAAGATGTTATTTTTTTGCTAAATTCAAGCAGCAAATCCAGAGATGCTGTAATTATCAGCAGAAATCTGGGATCTACGGTATGTGACAGTGCCACAAAGTCTATGTACTTGAGAAGTAGGTATTCTTTATCTTGAGAACATGTATGACATAGGTTGTAATTACTTTGCTATAAAGATAGAAATTTCTTCTGTCTTTGAAATCTCTTAGCAAATTGATGATCATTTTTTGGTTTACCACCTATTGATTTAAAAAACTGTCCATTTCTCACCTACTTTTATAAAGGAGGGAATAATTTTTATTACCTCAGTTGGAAATAAGGGTGGATTTAGCTAATGGAAAACCTTTACAATTTAAACAGCATCACTTTTTAACTGTTATTCCTTGCAATACAGTGTTTCTAGTTCTCTAAAATATTACTAGCAAGTGTATTAATAGTAGTGTATCTTCTTATCAAAGTGTTCAACACAAAATAGTTTATAAGGTGATATTCCCTCCTTCAATTATCTTCGAAATCTCTCTCTTTTTTTTTTTTTTTTTTTTTTTTTGTGGCACTGGGGATTGAACTCACAACCTCGCGCCTGCCAGGGCAGGCGCTTAAGGCACTGAGCCAAACACCCGGCCCTGGTTTTTTGAGGCAGGGTCACACTATGTAGCTCAGGCCGGCCTTTCGCTTGCGTTGTAGCCCAAGCCGGCCTCGAACTCACAACGCTCCGCCTACCTCAGCCTCCCGAGTGCTCGAAATCTCTCTTATCATCTCCCTAAATACTGTTCCTAAAAAGCATTTAGCAATTGTATGCAAGAGGCAAAAAGAGACAAAGTGATACATAAAATATGTGTGCTTTGATTCATAATCGTTGAGGCCTCTGAAGTACTACTTTACACAAAATCAGATTGTGCCATTCAAAACATCAGATTTATTCAGATCTACATCTCAACTAAATAGAACTGCCAGATGACAGAAATGCATACAATAGCAGCTAAATATCACCTGGTTTCTCTTATCAGAAGAAACATAAATATAAATAATTTAAGAGCAAAATGATAGATGATAGGAAGGTAGACTTTCTGGAGACGCTGCAGGCCTCTAGTGGTGATGGGAGACAGGAGCGTAGGGAGGGTAAGGAAGTTTGAAAATAACCAAGCTGTAATATGTGCATGTGCCAATTGCCAAGATGAGTGCAATAATTATAATAAAAATGAATAAATAAGACAAAATAATAAACTAATTTATAAAACTAAATATAGTGCTTACCAATATTGAATTTCTTCTTCTTTTTAAGAATCTTCCTCTTTCCACCCAAAATAAAAAAAAAAGAAAGAAAAAGAAAAGAAAAAAATCACATAAATATACAGAAAAAATTCCAGGAATAAAACAAAATAATGACTTGTGGATCTGGAAAAAGATGCTTATGTATGTCACACAATATGAGTGGAATCCTGTTTCTTTACATTTGTATGTTTGAGTTCTTTATATTCTGACAATATCCTGAACCCAGCCCTCATCCTGAAGTAGTGTGCTTTGAAGAAAAAGCCAACATCATAGTACCTGAAATATAATGTGAACCAGCATCCATGGCCAGAACAATTGGGAAACAAAGATTAAAGACCGTGATGCTTCATTTTTAATATCAGTGTTCAATAAATACAAAGTAAAGTTTGTCTTGAACTGGCAATTCTCCTGTCTCAATCTCCCAAGTGCTGAAATAAAGGATTACAGCCATACCTCATCATGTTGGAAAATAGTTAGAACTTTTTATATAAAAGAGCAAAAGAAAAGCTCCTGAAAGAGTTGATTGATAAACTAGACTTTACTGAAATAAATGACATGGTGAAAAGATCAAGAAAGGCAGCCTACAGTTAAGAGAAAACATTCATAAAAATACACCTGATAAAGGAATGATATTCAAATTACACAAATAACTATTTTTTTAAAAAATTTTATTAGTGCATGTTTCCATATCTAACATTTATGTTCATCTTTGGGAGTAAGTACATGTACTTCACCTACCTTAGTTATTTTTATTCCCTTGACCCTCTACTCCCTCTTCCTCTGGAGAATTTAACAGTGAAAAAAATGAGATCTCTAGTTGAGAAATGAGCAAAAGCCTTGAGCAGATACCTTTCCAAAGAAAATATAGTGATAAAAAATAAGCATATGAAAAGAAGTTTAACATCACCTTTTGTTATGGTTTGTGTCTAGATGTACCCTCAAAGTCTTATTCCATTATGTAGGCAGTAATCTAGAGTTTGTGATTGATTCATGATTCAGTGTTGGGATTTTGGGTGTGAGTGATACACCCACCTCAGGATGGGTAGTCTACGTACAAGAGAGGGAAAAAGGCTTGTCCTCATGCTTCTCTCCTTTTGACTCTTGTTGTTTTTGCTGTTTTCCACCACCATAAACTGTTGCACTCTGCCATGAGACACTCTGCCTTGCAGCTAGCTGAGTATGGGTTGAAACCTCTACCAACTGTGAGCTAAATAAATTCTTCCTTCCTTAATTTTGGGCATTTGGTATTTTGTGTCAGCAATGAGAGAAGAGTAACTAAGACACTGTTCATTATAGAAACACAAATTAAAACAACCATGAAATACCACCTACATGTCTTATATATCCAAAACCACTGACAACTCAAAATGTGGGTATAGCATGCCAGGACACCAGTTTGTATTCATTACTACTGAGAATGCAAATTAGTACAGATACTTTACCTACCAGTTTTACAGTTTCAGGCAAAACTAGCCATGCTCCTACCATATGGTGCAGCAATCTCACTTCTTAGTACCTACTGAAATAAATTGCAAATTTACATCCCCAATGACTCTGCTCCTGTGTACTTTTGGCAGCTATATTTATACATGTCAACACACTGAAGTGACTATGATGTCACTAGTAGATGAATGGATCAACAAATAGTGGTACACTCAGAGGGCAGGATATTATTCTGCACTAAACAATAAGCTTAAATGCATACTGCAAAATGGAAGATGTAAAACAGTACAGTCTGCATATTGGATGACCCCAACAATATGGCATCGTAGAAAAAGAAAGAAAAGAAAAAGAAAGAAAGAAAATACTCTCAGGGACAGTAAAAGGTCAGTGGTTACCAGGATTTCAGGAGTAGGCAGGGATGAACGAGAAGAATGCAGATAAACTTTAGGGCAGTGAAACTGTAGTGTATGCTATTATAATTGTGGGTACATGTTACTACATATTTCTTCAAATTTATATACTTTGCAACACTAGAGCAAATTGTAATGCAAACTACTTTGTATAATGATGTGTGAATGTCAGTTCATTGATGTAACAAATGTGCTAGTGGATACTGATTGTAAGGAAGGCTGGGGGGGGGAATGAAAGACTTAAGAGAATTCTTTATATTTACTTTTAAATTATGCTATAAAATTAAAACTGCTCTAAGCAGGGTGCCATGGTTTGTTTATGCCTCCCCAAAATTTGCATGTTGAAAACAACCCCAAGATGTTGGGTTTAGGAGGTAGGAAAGTTGGGAGATGTTAATTTATGTGACAGAGGCCTTATGAATAGGATTAATGCCCTTATAAAATGTATCAAGAGTGCACTCTCTCAGGCCCTTCCTTCCTTTAAACATTCAGAGTTAACAATAAAAAGAAGAAAACTCTTAAACATAAACAACGTGGATAAATCTCAAATGAATGATGTGAATTAATACAGACTTTCTGTGAGTGTGTATCGTATGCTCTATGTGATGTGATTGAAAAACTATGACAGATGATTAAAGAAATTATTATGGTAAAACATACATTACCAATAATCAACCTTAAATTCTTCTCCTCACTTTGAATGCACTTATCCATCATTTTTGAGACTTCGTGAAGCAGTTGTAAAAGTCATTTATCGTAAGTGTCTTAAGAAAGTGTGATCGAAAATATGGGGGATGCTTATGCCAAGTATCATTCAACAGAAAGGCACCTTGTTAAACATTGCTATGTATCTCTATGTACTTTATTCACCAAATCTGGATTTGTGTGACTTTTGCCTCTTCCCTGAACATGAAATGAAAATAAAAGGTAATAGTTTTGAATGTATTCAGGACAACAACATAGCCAGTATAGCAAAACTAATGCTCAGGAAAGAACTTCCAGAAAATGGCAAGGATAATGAGATAACTGTGTTCAAACCAAGAAGGAATTCTTTGTGGAGAATTAATGTCAGTGTGACTTTTATTGTAATATTTTTTGTTTAGAAATTCACTATACTTTTGTTTATATCTTCCATATAAAGAAATATAGTGAATATTCTCCAATAGAAAAAAACTATTGGGAGAAAGAATAGACCATTGGTTATCCATAGTTATAATTCAGTAAAAGGGTTGTTGACAAAAGAAAAGCAAAAGGAAGATTTTTTGATAAAATGATGAAACTTTATCTTAATTTCAGTTGTGCCTGTAAGACTCAATATCATTGTATATATAATAGTCAACTTTATAATACAGCATTTAAACACACAAAGGGAAATGTGACTTCTCTATACAGATTTTGTCCTTTCTAGAAAAGAACTGCTAATAATTTTTACCAGTCTGTATTGAATTGTGACCTATATTTTAAACACTCTATAGACTAAAAGAAAAATCAATTTGTCAAATGCGAAGGTTATAAGCCTTTATGTTGTAAACTTCTTGTACAACACTGCAATGCAATCGCATCGATAAAGTATTCTTTTAAGGCAAGAACTGTGTTTTGTTTACATTTGTCTTTAGTATATTGCCCAGCACTTCAATAATTGAGAGTGAAGTGCGGGGTGTTGTTATTTGGAGGAAACTTTACTTGCATATTCAGTTATGTAGAAGAAGACAGAAGGGTATTTTATCACATGGTTGCTTCTAAAAGGTGACTGTTGTGATAGGAGAAGACTTCACCTCATAAACTTTCATGCATTTTGAATTTGTGAGATGTATCATAACTTTAAAATACACTCTCATAAAAGAGAGTTGTTGGGGAGGAAGCCTTGTACAAACTGTAATCCCTATGCCATTTGAAGCAATTTTAACTGTATCTTGAGAAATAAGCACACAATTTAGCCAAAAATCTTGATTAAGAAACTTTATGCATGTCATAAATTTCATTCCACTTTTCAAAATTTTTCACTATAAAGGTGTGGAGCTGAACACACTTGTTAGTAAATGTATATAGAGGTAGGAATCAGATTGTGAAAATACCTGGATGTGTCTCATGCCACTTGTGCCACTTTAACAAAATATACAAGATTGCATAATTTATAAACAATAAAGGATTATTTCTCACAATTCTGGAAGTTAGACTAGGAAATTCAAGACTACATCAGCAAGGTCTGCATCTGGTGAAAAACCGCACAGTCCTTATAGATGCTCAAGGCACAGAAATGAGAAGGACAAAAAAACTGAATGCTGTGGGAAGTCTCAGTTTTATAATCGTACTGATCTCCTTTATAAGGACCCCACCTAAATGACTTCATCGCCTCCTAGAGACTTCATGTCCTAGTGCTATCACATGGTTATTTCAACACATGAGGTTTGGAAGAATATCCAGACCACAGCACTGTGCCATATTAAGTTGTTTCAAATTCAACATGAACGTAATAGGGAGTCACTAAAGTATATTAGATTAAAAAAAGTCACCATCTTATCTGTCCTTAATGGTCCATTCCATTGAAGGAGATAACCATATTGAAGTAGCCTATGTGAGGGGCAGGAAGACTAAATTAAAAGATACTGTGCTATTTCAGTTAAAAAAAAGGTGAAGTTAAGATTGCTACCTTAGCAGAATTTCATAAAAATTTTTAGTGTATTTTAATACTTTATGTGTAATTATGACACACAATGCTTAGTTTAAAAAAAGTAATGCCAAAACGAAATCTATAGGAGCACCATGCATAGTAATTGTCCTAAATTGAAGTAAATCATTTATTCATAGAATGTTGTTTCACTGAGTCATATAATTCAGGTAAACTGCACTTAAAATAAACTATTGAATTATGCATGTGTGTATATATATCTATATTATATCTATACTTACATTTGAATCAGTATGCATATGGTTGGAAAATTTAACAATTTAGTGAACATTGCATTACTTTAAATTTTCATTTAAGTGTTTTCTTTCTAAAAGATCTTGGGAAATTGTGTGACAACTTAAAATATGGATTCAATGGTTTTTCTCCATTTTCCTGTTCTCCTGTCTCTTTCATTTCATCCATCACTGAGGCATGCTCATATAGGTTTTATTTGGTGTGCAAATATAAATCAGCACGCTTATGCAGACATAAGGAAAAAAGCTTTTCTGCAAGAATAATGTATGGAAGTAACTCCTATTTTTAACATTAGGATGTTTTGTTTTCTATCAGATGCACCATCACTTTTTATAGAGCTTACTATACCAAGAAAATTTAACTTTCAAATAAATATACCATTTTCCCCATGAACATGAAGCTCCCATTGAATGGAAATTTTCTGATATCTTTAATAGTACACATAGTGTAAACCACCCTAGTGGGAAAATCTTGGATGCCAGAAGAAAACCTGTGCCGTGTTTTTTATTAAATCCCCTAATAAAGCTCTACTCTCAATGAGACATTTTTTATCATATGTATTAAAGCACCAAGACATTTTCTACCTAACAGTACTTATCACTGTTATACCTGGGTATCTTCACAGGGGACTAGAAAATGCAGATAAGATTTTCTGAGTAAATCCTAGTAATATCTAGTCCGTAGGAAATCCTAAATATTACCAGTAAACAAGCTTCAGTCTAATACCTGAATACAAGTGCATATTTAATGAAAAACTGCTGTTTGCTAATGCTTGATGTACTAACTTCAAAGCATTTTCTTGTTAAACCATTGATAAAAGTTAAAGTCAGGAAGTAAGGGAGATCTACCGTGGGAAGGAGACTGTAGATAAAAATCTTATTCTCTTGTTATAGAACTCATATTTTAATGTATAGAAAGAAAATTAACTAGCATTTTAGTAGTTCAAATAAGAATATGTTTTTGTGAAGGTCTTCAAAAAGGTAATCATAATAAACAAATACTGCAAGAAAGTAGATGGAAATGTAGTCTAAAATATACTTTATTTTAATATTTCAAGCAACTAAACTAAGTTTCATTTGACTCACTGAATAAGATAGTTGCCTTGTTATTTAAAATTTATAGACTTTGTTAGAGTTTTCCAATAGTTTAAAGCAACTGACAGTTGCTGACAATCGATTCCATTTTATTTGGAAAAGTGAGAATTCTTTAACATGTTTATACTGGATTCCATCTTTACTCAAAATGCATAAGCATTATAAGCATTGAACTTTCACACTTAGCTGTGAGTACTTTTAGATGAATATACCGTATACAACAAATTCACTTTGATCCAGAATATCAACAATGTAGGGGAAAGTATAAATCATTTATCCTCCCTTAATGAAATTCTTTCAAGGAATTCTTAATTCCTGATCAAGGACTATTATTTTAAATTATCTTGAAAAACTATTTATTTCTTTCAGCAATATAATATCATTTATTTAATGAGGAAGTGTCCAATTAAACTCAAATAGTAATAGGTATAGATTTAGAACTTTACTTATGTACAGTATACATTTATTATTTTTCTGAAGAAATAAACTCAAAGACTCTATGAGAATAGTCTTTATATTGTTACTGCAAGTGAAATAAAAATGCAGTTTTCTTTGGTGACAGGAAGAACACTGACTATTCATCATAATTTCTAGAGAATCCTGTTATATAAAAGAGAAGGTTATATATCTAAACATATCTAAAGCATGTATGTGCATTTTCCTTGTGATCAAAAAGTACTGCAAGGAAATAAGTTAAAAAAATACAAAAACGAGGTAAATTTAGGAAAGAATTAGCTCCTCTACAAGCATACATGAAAATGAATACTGGAAGTGCACAAGATCTAAGAGTCATGTTGTTGGAAGCAGAATATAATCAAGTCTTTTTTATTTTGTAAATTTATTTTTCTTATTTTTATTGCAGTTTCAACTGTGCATGTTTTTGGAGTGCTGTGTGACAATTTAAAATATTTACACAATGTGTAATGACAGAGTCAAGTTAGTTAACATTTCAACTCCATAAGCATTTTAAAAGTTTTTTTTAGCACATAAATGTGCATATTTATGTGGTATATTTGAAAGTAACCTTGACAAATTACGTGAATGACAGAGACTAATTTATCCTCAGTTATTTTCCAAAGACCAAAACAATTATGCAATGGCCATATTCATGTTTTTAAAATAATCTGAATGTATTTAAGTCACAGTACAGATTCAATTTCTGGAAAGAATCCCATAAAATCATTTCAATTTGATTAAGGAAGTGACAAATCACCTATTCTTTCATTGAAGTTTGATGGATTGTAATTTCTCGAAGTAAAATAGGATAGGGAAGAACCAGCACAGAAAAAATAAGCAGGAAATAAAACAAAAATAAAAGTTTACCTAGCAAAGTATAGGCATAACTGTAGCAGCTAAAGCTGAATGAAACAATAAATGAAAAGCTAAGTTTTGAAGAGGTACACATTTTTAGAAGAATCTGGAATCAATACAAGGGTAAAATGATTCTCAGTTAGTGTACTCATTAGTCTGATCTGCCATAACAGATTAGCATGGACTGCATTGCATATAAAAAAGAGAAATCTTAATTTGCACTATTCTTATAAGATCATTAATCTCATTCAAGAAGAGCCCGTGATCATCAAGTAATTATTCCCTAAATTCTGAACTTTCAAATAGAGGGTTAGGATTTCAATGTGGAAAGACTGGAAAGACCCAAATTATCTGTACATAACCATCAATAAACATTTGAAACAGGAATCAAGCTCAAAAACTACCAATTTTTTAAGGACTAGGGAAAAAAAGCAATGGTAAGCTCAGAAAAATTCAGGGAGTAAAAATAAAATGATGCAGTTCTCAGCGTTTGGAAACAAGGGCCACAGTAAATGATAAATCATTTCGCGGCCTGACCAAGGGCCATTCTCATTGTGTTCAGGGATTTCCAAAGCTCCTACAGAAATACTTTTGAATTTACATACACTAATCGCTCCTGTGTTTTCAGTTTTCTCCACTGGAAAATGCGTGTCTATTATGCGTAAATTTGGCATATTACAAGGATGGAAAATGGTAACTATTGCTAATTAGATAGTAGATTTTCTGAGGGGGAAAGGTTGCAGATGGACCTTAAAAAGAGAACATTCACAAAACATCAACTCTCCTTGATTTTTTTTTTTGTTGTTGTTGTTGGTTTTTGCAGTGAATGGGTGCTTTTTAAAGTCTCCTTTGAGATGAAAGTGTAACCACAGTGTACCTGAGAAGGAGAATACATACCACACAGGGTGATTAGATTGGCAGATTACAGCACCTGTTAAAACTAGCTATCTTTCCACAATGACACTTTTTCTATACTTGACATGACAGTAACTAAATGACATTTTAATATTTAATTGTTATTTTTTCTGAATTTTTGAATATCAGTGTTTGCCTTTCACATTCTCTTGAACTATATTGATATCACTCTTTCTATATTTTTAATTTTTTTCTAGAAATATTGAAACATTTTCAAATTGTCATTACAATCATTTTATTCCCAATAAAATATTAGAAGTTAGTCAGAATATCCTTTTTTAATCAACAACAACTTTTTTTGTGCGTGGGGGGGGCATGTAACAGAATTAAACTCACAACCTTGCTATTGCCAAGCAGGCACTGAGCTATATCCCCAGTCCCATAATTTTCTGTTTCTCTGGCTTTCATTCCTTACTTCTTTCTGAATGAATATTAGTGGGGTTTTTTTTTGAAACTCTGTTCTGAAAATTTACAAAAAATATTTCTATTGTAGGATGCTTATTTTCATTCTATTCTAATACTGATTTATTTATTTAAACATCATCCTTGAATCAATTTATTAAATATTAACTTAGTATTATACATCTGCTATGTGCTAAGCACTGATGAGCTGTTGAGAATATAGCAAAAAAAAGTTTTTAAAAAATGTATGTTGCAAGAGCCAGCAGATCTGCCTCTGCCTGCCGGGCCCTGTCACCAGAAGACTCCTTCCTGCTGGCAGCCAGCAACGGCAGAGGGAGCCAGCAGACCCACCTCCGCCTACCGGCCACTTACAATAAAAACTTGCTTGCTGCAGGCAGCCAGTGGGAACAGGGACGCACAGCCAGGTAATCCCTGTGCACCCCTCCCACAGGCCACTATTGGAGGCCCTTGCTTCCTTCAGGCAGCCATCAGCCCCTGGGAAAATCAGACAAACGCACCCCTGTGTGCCTGCCACCATCGTGGGAGTCCCAGTGTAGACACACAGGTTGAGAGAAGCAGCCCCACCACACTGCCAGCCATCAGAGAAGCCCCAGTGTAGCTGCACAGGTCTAGAGAAGCCCGCTCCACAACATGATACCTCTCTATAAACCTGGGATCAGAGGAACATAGGTGTCTGTCCCATTCCCCTATACCATGGAGGGGCAGCCAATGTGGGAAGTGCCTGGGACCCCACAACCAGCTTGTTGCGAGGAGCTCAGGAGTATGTCAGAACAAAGGAGAAAAAGGCAATCTCAGACCTCCAGCCCTCACAGAACAAGTCTGGGAGATACATGGAAGAAAATGAAAGTCATACACTTGAAACCTCCAAGAGGATAACAACTGAAGTAAAGAAACAACTTCATGAGACTGTAAAAGTAATCACATCAGAAAAAATGTCTCAAGTAAAAGAAGAAACGAAAAGCATAATGAAAAAATTGCTCGGAATATCTAAAGAAGACATAGATAAAAAAAGAGGACCATAGGAAAATGATGGAAACCTTGAATGAACAATATAGAATGAATTACAATGCATGAAACAGATCCAAAAAGATATCCAGGAAATTAAAAATTCTAACAAAAGCTGGCAAAACTGCTTAAAAGAGACTGAAGATAGACTTTAGACCTTGAAAACAGGATTGCAGCTAGTGATTGTGGAAGGAAAGATCTTTTTAAAAATAACAAGGAACCAGGAAATAACTATTCAACAGCTGTAAGACAATGCAAAGAGAAATAATTTAAGAGTGATAGATATCTACGAAGAAGCAGGTGTCAACACAATTGAAATAAAAAGGCTATTTACAGAAACAACAGCAGAAAACTTCCCAAACATGGGAGAAGGATCTGATATACAGATAAGTGAGGCATTTAGAACTCCAACTAGATATAACCAAAGTAAATCTATACCCAGATGTATAATAATCCAGATCCCAGAAATTAAGCACAAGAACAAATATTAAAAACTGTTAGAGAAAAGAAACAGATCACCTATAGAGAAAAACCAATCAGAATCATGGCAGACTTGTCAACACAAGCCATCATGTCAAGAAGAGTTTGGAATGAAGTGTTTCAAATCCTGAAAGAAAACAACTTTCAACCAAGATTGATGTACCCTGCAACACTATCTTTCAAAACTGATGGAAAAATAAGATACTTTCATGATAAAGAACAACTAAAGGAATTCATGACCACCAAACCAACCCTACAGAGAGTGCCGAAGGATATTCTAGAGAGAGATAAAGATGATCATGGTTCAAGGAACAGCAGCAGAGGAGGATCACCAAACAGGACAGGGAATTGAATGAAGGAGAAAAGTGGAGGGCCAACAGCAGGAGGATAGCATGGCAGAGACAAACCAATGTATGCTGGTTGTGACCATTATTGTAGATGGCCTCAATTCAGCAACAACAACAACAACAAAAACACAGGGAGAGTGGATCAAGAAACAAGATCTGTCAGTATACTGTATACAGGAAACACATTTAAATCAAAAGGAAATTCATAGACTGAAATTCAAAAGGGAGAAAACAATTGTTCAATGTGACAGGAGACCAGAAAAAAGCAAGGGTAGCTTGTCCATCAACCGCAGAATGGATATGAGAAGTACAATAATTTCATCCAATGGAAAGCTACCCAGCTATAAAGTAGGATAATCTCAAGGCTATTGTAGGTAAATGGATGCAACTGGAGGTCATGTTCATGGGTGACACAAGGTGAAATCATATGGGCGAACACTCGTATAAAAAACAGAAGGAGTTTGTGGGATCCAAAAACATTAGCTATTATAAAAGTGGTAGAGGAGGAAACACCTAGGAGCAGAAAGTGGTAAGAAATGTTAATTTCTTATTGTTTTGTCTTGAACTCTTGTAATGTTTTCACAATTTTGTTAGATTTGGTTCTGTTCTGAATTGTTTTGTTAGATTTTACTGTGTCTAATGGTATGGACAGCTATTATGAGCATAATGGGTTGTGTTATGGTAATCATGGTTAGTTTCCTATTATCTTGTTTTGAAGTCCAATATTGCTTTATTTCTTAATTTAACTGATTTTATTGTTTTGTATTGTTTGATTTTATTAAGTGTGATGGTATGAGCAGCCGTTTTGAAGAAAACGAGACATTATAGTAACCATTGTTCATTTCCTGTTGTCTGGTTTTGAAGTCCTGGAATGCTTTCATTCTTTTGTTTTGATTGGTTTTAGTCTGTTTTCTATCATGTGATTTCATTGTGTATGAGAGTATGGACTGCTATTTTGAAAAGAACAAGATGTATTATGGTAGCCATTGTTGATTTCCTATTGTCCTGTTTTGAAGTCCCATAATGCTTTCATTCTTTTGTTTTGATTGGTTACATACTATTTTGTTTTGTCTGATTGTATTGTGTGTGAAGATATGGACAACTATTTCAAAGAAAACAAGAGACGTTATGGTAGCCAATGTTGATTTCCTGTTGTCTTGTTTTGAAGTCCTCTGTTGCTTGAATTGTTCTGTTCTGATTTGCTTTGTTCTGTTTTGTTTTGTTTTATTCTCTTTAAAATAAAAAAAAAAATGTATATTGTCTTCTTGGAGCTCCCATTCTAGTGGAAAAGAAAAGCAAAAAGCCAGATTTTAAATAATAATATCCAGGGAAAAAGTAGACAATCTGTAGTATCTGGATGGTTTCAGTTTTATTGTGATAGCCTAGGAAATCACACTGAAAATGATAATTGGGTGCAAATAGATAGCATAATTATTTGTTTAATGTTTGGGAAATGTTTGAAAGAAAGAGTGCAAAGATTGCTTCACAAAGTTTGTGGCTGAGCAAATTTGGCTGAGAGACTACTAAGAGATAAGGTCAGAATTAGCAGAAGTAAGAAGTGTGAAACATTGGAAGGAGTTTGATTTTATCCCAAATTGCAATTTCCTTATTCATTTATTGACTGTATATTTAGTCCCATTGTATCTGCTCTTAATTTTTTAAACTAGTATTAGTACTGTATTAAAATTCTGGTTTGTCTACAAAGTTTTTTTTCTCATATATTATAGGTGTTTTTTATAATTCTGTTGTCACTCTATAAATGTTATGATCTTATCATTGATTTATACTTAAGAAAGTATTTTAAGCCATTTTTCCTTCAATATCATAAAGATCACAAATTCTTGCTAAGTCGTTTTACTGAGAGTCTATTCGCACTGGAGTCCCATGGAGAAGAGAAGTACAGTGTTTGTAAGTTAATAGTATAACTAAAATCTGTCAAGCTGAGATGCATAGGAGGTGGCCTTGCATGCAGGATTTGGATTTTGTTGCAGCAAATCAATCCTTCCTAAACCATAACAAATCACAAAGAACCCAGGGATTCTTCAAATTTTGTATTTGAGATTCCTGTTCTGAACTCTTCTACTGGCTCTTCTAGATAATATTAAATTGTGTTTGTTTTCTAACCTGGTAGTAAAACCTTCCCAGTTAGACAGACTTTGGATAAACCACATATACTTAATTTGTTCTATGGTGGATAGAATAACACTTCTCACATCATCTGATACATTTTCTTTCCAGGAAATTTTATATTGTCCAAGCCTATTAAATTAACCAAAAATTTTTATTTGGCCATATGCAAATTAACCTCATTAGATTAAATATTTTTATTTTTTCTATTATTTATCACACATATTATAAAATATAACAAAAATGTTTTTTATTTGAAAGCATTACATTGAGATTTTACATTTTTATTTACTTATTTGATTATTCATTTTTCCACACTGAGGATTGCTCCAAGGGTGTTTGGACTGAGCTACATGGCTAGTTTTTTTTTTTTTTTTTTTTTTTTTTTGCGGTACTGGGGATTGAACTCACAACCTCACGCCTGCCAGGGTAGGCGCTTAAGTCACTGAGCCAAACTCCCAGCCCTGGTTTTTTGAGGCAGGGTCGCACTGTGTAGCTCAGGCCGGCGTTGCGCTTGCATTGTAGCCCAGGTCGGCCTCGAACTCACAACGCTCCTCCTACCTCAGCCTCCCGAGTGCTGGGATTAAAGGCGTGCACCACCACGCCCGGCTAGTAACCATTTATTTTTATTTTGTGATATGGACTTTCTAAATCACTTAGTTGCCCAAGCTAAGTTTGAACTTGAGATCCTTACCTCAGCCTCCCACAGGGCTGAGATTACAGACCACTAAGTCTCACTTAAAATTGTAACATTAGGAACACCTAAAAAGCCTTTTTAGAAAGAATTTATTCTAATAATTCTTTACTTTCTGTATTTTAGATGTTCCTAATAAGAAAATAATAAGGAAAAATCTGTAACTTTCTGCATATATACTAATCACTAACAACTTCACTAATCCATGAGTGATTAAGTAAATAAATTCTTCATTTCCAAAATGTTAAGTCAAGTTCACAAACAAGCAGAAAATCTACATTTCACAGAGATATGACAGATTAGAAAGCATGGCAGAGCTTTCCTTTTTCATACATTCATTTCTTTTTTGGTGGGTACTGCGAATTGAAGTCAGGACCTTGTGCTTGCCAGGCAGGGGCTGCACCGCTGAGCTGTCTCCCCAGCTGTTTCATATACTCATTTCTAAGGATAGGCTGCAGCTGAAGGAATAGCTCATTGGTAGACCACTTGCACAGCCTGTGTGCGGACCTGGCTTCAATCTCCAGACTAGTAGGAAACATTTAATAATAACGTAAAAATAAAACTAGAAATAGAAACAAACTGTTTCTCATAGCCAGTATCTCTGCCGGATGTGTGATTTAAGTGTAGATACTGTGGGTGTTACAAGGAACGTCCTTTCCTTATTGAACTCAGGCACTTTATTTCTGGGACCCTGCAAGGTTATTTTTCTTGGGAAAAGCATAGGGAGATTCAGACAGGCCTGGTCTTACAAAACTAAGACAGATTGCCTACTGTCCAAATGGAACAGAATTTTATGATAGTCCTTATTTTTGACAACAAAGTAAGGACCAGTCCTAAAGTATACTTCAGAGTTTATTCTGCAGCAGCAGTAGTAGGTGGTAGCTACTTTATACAGAAAATGCATGAATTTCTTACCATCTTTCCCGAAGAAATTTGTTATCATTACTAAATGTAAGTAAGCCATTCGTAGGGCATAAGTTAATAATTACGTAATGATTCTTTATTTCTTCCATAGTTGTTTTCTAAATGTTACACTTTATTTATACCCAGCTGTCAAAAACAGAGACACCCAAAATGAAAAAGATGCAAATGTATCGCTCTCAAAAAAATATCCAGAAATAGGCATACTGAAATGAGTGTGTCAATGTCCATCTTCATTTTATTAAACATAATGTGACCCTCTGGTTACATTGGCAACTACAGTTCCATACATCATCCATTGGTTTTTGACTTCATCCTTAAACAGGACATTATAATTAAGGATGTTAATATTTTTGTATTAAATATATATTTTAAAAACTCTTAATCTCTCACAAGATATTCCTACTTATTGAGGCCATTAATTGATCATAACAATTTCCACCTTTAAAAATGGGTGAGTAGAGCCAGGGGTTGGTTTAGCGGCATAGGCACCTGCCTGGCAAGCGGGAGGTCATGAGTTCGATCACTGGTACCCAAAAAATGAATAAATAAATAAGTAAAAATGGGTGAGTAGTATTACTTTTATACTGAACAGCTTTCCAATTTGCTATTGGTAGATATTTTAACCACTATTCTCAGTTACAGAATTGCTCAATGTAAAGGAAGAGTGAGCTGGCCTGTATGTATAATTTTACTTATTACTATTAACATCCTTGATATTTGAGAATATTTAACATCTGAATTGAATCTTACTAGTAGAAATTGTCTCATTTATATAATTTTCCATTATAATCACTTGCTGTGATACTATTTCTATCTTTCATTTGTGGAAAGTGGCAAAAAAATCAGTTTAAATTACCATGGATTTCTATTTAGTCTTTTTTGATTGCATTAAAATCTACACACAAGTGATGATTTTAAAATAAATAAATTTTTATATTTAAAATGTGATAAATATCCTTTTGCTTCCATTTTTCTATGTACTAGTTAAAGAATGTCCAAATATATGGTTTCATTTTTTTTCACAGTTCCGTTGTGAGTCAGCTGTTGTTATCACACCAGGGATGCAACAAATACAGGTCAAAAATAAGTAACTTGCAGGTGTAGTTACTTAGTGGCAAGATTTAACAATTCACCTACTTTTTTCCATCCTCAGTTCTCTTTTTATAAATTATGTGATTCTGCCTCTTCCATTAAAGCATTTGCACATGTCAATGTATATGTATGAACATAATCATAATTTCTGAGAGAAGCCAAAGAAGCAAAGAGGTTGTAATTCCATACATAATACCTCATATGACAAAAAGAAAACACCCACACACTACGTGGTTCACACTGACACAGAGCTGCAGCCTACATTATAAATCAATAGTGGCCTCCCAGAAAATCTCTATTGTATACCTTATTTTATTTCACAAATTAGCATTTCCTATTTATGCATTATTTCAAAATTTAAGAAAAATATTGCCTACCATCCTCTACTCCCATGCCCACTTAATAATGGAATGGATAAGAACAAGGACTACTTCCTTTGGTGATGAGTCACTTTTCAGTAGCACACTGGTTCACACTGATGTTCAGTGATTATTTAATGAATAGTCAACCCTGAGGGCTTACAGTTCCACACCATGCCTTGTGTTTCTCATTAGTAATGAGGCACACTCGCCCTCACTTTCCAGAGCACTCACATACATCAAAGCCCATCAGGATCCTAGTTCTAACCTTGCTGCTTATTTCATCATTTTATTTGATGATTTCTATGCCGTCTACTGGAGTGTTGCACAGCTCTCTATAACCTCCCTTTCTTCTTTTTGTCTCTTCTGATCATACCTTTTGTAGGTTTGTTGGGTGCTGTTCACTAATATATTCATTTTGTCATAAACTTTTCTATATTTTGATTTTAGAATTCTGGAGGGGAGGGTCAATGTACATTAACATCTGAATTTCCCCCTCCCTACCCTAATGTGCTGAAAATAAGGTATGTTTAATGGAGTTTTTAAAAATCTTATCTATTTATTTATGTAGGCTTTTATTAGTACATATTTGCAATGCATATTGCTTACATTCGCTGTAGGGAAATGGTATATATATATATATATATATATATATATATATAGTTTTAATTCTACTTTTCTCCTTCCCTCCACTCCCTTTTTATTTTTTCAAGGATCAGATACATTTATCTTATAAGATCTTATAAATTTAATTATAATATATACATATTGAGTTTCAGGTCAAACAGCATACAAAGCATGCAAGGCAGTTGCACTAAGTAAAGGTTCAGTTTTAGATACATTATCAGTGTTAGATTACAATATTTCATTTCTCATTTTTTTCTACCATTTGTCTTTTATTTCTCTCTCTACAAATGTATATTCATATAAAAGAAATCATGCAATATTTAATCTTAATTGAGCTTTATTATATTTTAGATTAATTGTAAATACGTTTTATTAAACAAAAACACATTTTTGTGTATTTTCACAAGGCTATTTTGGCAGGAAATAATTTCCTTTAGTGAGTGACTAATCATTTTCAAATAATTGCCATGTTCTTTACTTTAAATTGTATCTACATCTCAAGCTTCAGCATCTAATAAACATATAGAGTCCCATAAATAAGTGTATAGTATTTTTTTGATAACCTTGATTTTTACAGTGTAATTACTGCACAATTCTTTAATTACTATTCTATTGGAAGTGTTTTAGTCACAAAAACTACTATGTTGTAAATATGTTATTATTATTTATTAGATTTTTTTTCTATTGACCTCATATAGGAGCCCTCTAGAATACACAACTTTGTTAAAAAATAGTTGCTTTATATTATTCATCTGAATTAGTCTCAGGTTCTCTAATACCAAAGGTATAAGTTTCAAGAAGCAGAAAAACAGAAAATGTAATTTTATTTAAATGATTATACCAAAAATTATATAATTTAAAGTTAACATAAAATCAATTATAGGAGTGTAACTTGGATGGTATCTTTGTTATGTATCATGATATCATAAGACACTCAAATTTTAATGTAAATACCTGATAGTATGGATTAAATTTCAAATTCTTAGGAAGCACAGTGAAGGGAAACTTTGCAAGTAATTGCTTAATTTTTAGATGGATCTTTGTGATAGCCATTAGAAAAGGTTTTTTTAGCTAAACTTTTCAGTTGTCTTTTATTACTTGATTCAGAGAACAGGAAAGTTTAATTGAGTCAATGACAATATTCCTATATTAAAGTAATATTGTTTGTCATTATACTTGATAAATTCTCAGTTTTCAATTTTTCTGTGCTTCATATTTGGCATGACTATAAATGATACTCATTTAGGTTTTATAAAATTTTACTTCTAAAATGTTTAGAAGAGATACTAAGGAAAAATTAACAGATATTTTTGCTAATCTCATCCTTGTGACTTTCATAAATTGAATAATGAATTCCCTGAAATAAAAAGAATTTCGTGGAAGAAATATTTGAGCTAGCAGAATTCTTTAAATAATTAGTCTAAGAAAAAAATCATTAATTATTGTGATGCTGACTATTTAGTTTATATTGTGTTACAAGAATTTAGAAAAGTGTTAGGGGCCATATGATTTACAAATAAAATGCTCCACTCAAGCTGCTTTTCACTAATGATTTCACAAGCCCTGGTAATTTGTTTTAGTGACTAACCTTCAGTCACAGCTTGCAGCATAGCATGGATCAGGCTCAGAATTGAATGGATGCCAGATTATTTTTTATAGCAACTTTAATAAGACCAAATCATTTTGTGATTATGCTTTTCACATCATTTGATGTGTTCACGTGTGGCCACCTCCTTCTCATGTTAATTACTCCAGCTTCACAGCTGACATAGACCTTTCGCAGTGATGGTTTTACCTAAATAGACATGCTGAAAGCATTGGCACAAGGACTGAGCTAACCAAAATGCAATACATCACTTTGATGAGTAAAACACTTTCAATGTTTTTGAAGAACTTCACAATGTTCCCCATATAAGTGTTAACATTTTGTGTTCCCACAACCTGTCACTGTTGTAATTTTTTGTGTTTTGATAATAGCCACCATAAAAGGTATGAATTGATATTTAACTAGGGCTTCACTTGCATTTTCGTAGTGATTAGTGGCACTGATTATTTGTATAAATACTTCAGTGATATTTAATTTGATTGCCAACTTGATCACTTTAAGAGAGCAGGAAAGAACACTTCTGGACATACCTAGGTTGGTTGGGAAGGCCTGACTGTGGAAATTCTATCCGATCCTTAGGATCTTCCTCACTCTCTGATTCTTCCCCTGGTCTTGCCTGGGGTTGAAGATTTCATCTTCCACACCCCACCAGTATAACGTTTCTGCATGGATCTTACCCACTGTGGACAGGACTCTCTGAAATTATGAGCCACAATGAATCTTTTCTCTTTTAATAGTGGCTTTCAGTTATTTGTTCCAGCTATGGAAAGATGATTGTATTGGGTGATATACTGTGTAACCCCAAGTCCTTATATACTTTTGATGGGGCTGAGTCTAGCACCAGGGTTGGTGATGTGAGTGCTGCACTTGCCCAGGGGTGGAGCTGAGATACAGTGTAAATGAGGTGGGTCCTCCTCTTGCTTGCTTCCACCCTCTCTCTCTTGCCAGCACTCCTTACTGCTTGCAGTCACCATGAACAGCAGCCCCGTCACGCCATGCTGCCTTGAAGCCAACTGAGTATGGACTGAAACTCCCAAGAAACTTTAAGAAATAAACCTTTCCTTCCCTAATTTTGGGTGTCAGGTATTCTGTCTCAGCAATGAGCAAAAAGTAGCTAAGACAATGATTAACATACTTTTGGGATACTTGTCTGGAGAATTGCCTGTTCCTCATTCTTTAACCATTTTCTAATCAGGTTTTACTTATTTATCTATTACTTTTTTTGCTGACTACTGAGGTATCAGAGCTTCTCATGTTAGTATGGATAATTTTATCAAAGAATTTATTTTCAAATATTTCTGCAATATGTTTATTGCTTTCTGTGCTATACAGAGATCTTCAGTTTGATGTACTCCTATATTTTTCTTCTGCTTTTATTGGAAAGGAAATGTTGAGAAGGAAATTTTTCTTGTGTCTCTGGTAGGTCCTAAGGGTTCCAGGTCATTTGCTAAATCTTTCATCCATTTTGAGTTAATTTATCTTCATCATTTAAGAGAAAGGGACAATTTAAATTTTTATGTTAATTTCTACTTTTCCAAAAACATTTGTTGACAAAACTGTGCTAACCTTATTACATATTTGTGGTATAGTGTCAAAGATTTTGTTTCAGGTCTCTTTGTTCTATTTTATTGATCTATAGATCTGTATTAATAAGTACCATATTGGTTTAAGTACTGTAGTTTTGTGATGTGTTTGAAATCAGAAAGTGTGATGGCTTTCCCCTAGCTCATTGTCAAGATATTTTCAGAATCTTATGACATTAAGTGATTGTTATTATTTTTTATAATTCTATAAAATTATTGGGATTTTCACAGAGGTAATTAACTTTTATCTAAGATTAACAATCTCTGAACCTCCATCAGAATTTTGGGACTCACTGTTTTCCAAATAAATAATTTAGGTAAATGTCTTAATTCATGTGTAACTTTTTTAAGGCTAGGTGTTATTTAGCTTTCAGTATTATTCAATTTATCATAAATTAAATGCAGATAGAGAACTAATTATGTCTTTTAATTTGCAAATTCTAAACTTAGAGATTCTATTTCCTATTTTATATTTGATTATGCAGCAGCCATTTTTCACCTAGACTTTTTCTTTTAGGTTCTTTGAAAAGCCATCTTTTACCATTAATGGATAATCTCATGAAATAGTCTTGTCTTCAACCATCCAATTATTCTGTAATTTCCATATTTGCAGTGATTTTTAGACTTTTACCAGAATTTTTACTAGATATTGGCAGTGGGTTTGACATCCCCCTCTATTACACCTACAGTATACATTTTCTTCCAGTCTTTGGTCTACTCCTGAAGCCAATGGTATTTCAGGTTTTATTTACTTCATTGCCCTTTCTTTACACAACTTTACTACTTTTACTAGGTTATGCTTTAGTAGCAAATAAACTCAGACTTTCAGGGACTTCCAACAAATTATTTACTTTACAAACATGCTCCATTTCAACTGCATTTGGCTTTCCTCTTTTCTACTCAATTATGCTTCATGAGTCTTCTTTATTCGGAAGTCCAAACTGAAGGAAAAGCCCAAACTATGTCATGATTCTTTTTTGCAGAGTTAAAAAATTAATGGAAAAACCATAAAAAGTATTTTAAAAATTTTTTCAAGTACCACATATCCATTGTTCTTAAATTTCTTTGACCAAAGCAAATTACATGGTCAAATTTACTACATAAGCAAGGAATAATTCATGTGGTATGGAATCCATCATAGTGACCTGGGATCATCATGATGACTTCATTCTTCTGTAAGGTGGGCAGTCAACAGGGGATGATGGAAAAATGAAATACAATAGCTGACCATTTAATGTGATATTGCTGAACTTTCACTTTGTGTTATGTGATCTTTCAGTAAAGCAATAGGTAATGACTATTTTCATCTAAGCTTTCATGTCAGAAGCCACTCTGCCAAATAAAATTTTCGTTGCGCTTCCCTCTTTTCCTATCATTCTTATTTTCTTATTCTTTTCCTTTCCATCCTTCTCTTTTTTTCATAACATATTTATCAAGCACCCAAGTGAGCCACTTAGAAAAACTATTCAAGCATAAAAGAATCAGTAGTATAGACTCAAAGAAAATCACATGTAGTAGGTGCATAGTTCTAAAAGAAATAAGCACATCAATTAAAAAAAATCTAGAGGATAATGTAACAAAAATATTTTCTTAGATATGTTACTAGTATTAAATCCATATGGTAAAATTAAAACTAAACACATTTTTTCAATAAAATTTAAAGAATATCATAAGTTTGTGAGCTAAATGTTACATTATCTGAGGTACACTATATTTCTACATCTCTCTCAATCGGAGTTCTAATGAGAAGCTAAGTATTTAATCATCAATGTTTTTAACTATGGACATATATCAATATAGCATAAAAATAATACTAAAATTTCACTTTATGAAGAAATGACTTTGAATATGTATGTGTACCCTGTTTCATATATGCAGGACAAAAAGCGGAAGAGTGGTATTTCCCTGTTACTGCAAATGCATCATAAGTAGTTGTGTGCTGCCTTGAGGGGACCCTGTATTTTTTGAGATATCTGAGCTTGCTAATTGGTCAAAAACAAATCTCCTCTGTGTGTGAGTTTTCTTAAGCTGTGAAAGATCCTTTACACTGTGACGATTTGATGGCATTTTAAAATGCCAGCCTTATCGAATGTTGTTAGTTCAGCATATTAAGACTTTCAGAGACTGAAAATAAGGTTAGAAGAAAAAAAAAACTCCTTCTAATTTCTGAGGGCACTAAAAGTTTAGTGACAAGACCAAAGAGTAAAGAGTGTGACACCCAAAATATGCATTTCTAATTCTAGATTCGAATTGGCTTACTTCAAAAGGCACTTAACAGTAATATCATAGAATTTTTTTGTATGAAGTATGAATTAAGTCCCCAATCTCTAGTTGGTAGGATTTTTGAGAACTGAGATGATAATGCAGTAAAAAATAGAAAATACCAAGAAGAAACCAAAAATATTTACTCAGAATTTGCCTTGTTTACATTCAAGTTTCTCCCCCACTAGAAGCATATATCATACACTTTGAATATGATATATAATTACTGTAACGTACATAAAAATTAGAAAAAATACTCTTTAAAATATAAAATTCCACATATGTCTACAGTTCATCAAATGACATTAGTATTCTTTTCTCAATCTGTTTTTTTCCATAAACTATAATGATAGTGATAGCAGGAAGGAAAATATTTTCTACCTTCATCTAATTTTTTCTTAATAAGTGACACTAAGCTCCCTCACCCCTTCTCTCTCTGGAGTATGATTTTGAGCCATTTGTGACAGGATGTTAATTTGGAAATTTCCCCTGAATATCTGTGCTAGAATAGATGTCAGCTTCTAAAGTGAGTTGGGAGACAGACCAAAATGAAAATTTCCAAGCAAACTGTTCACTATTTTTCTTTCTGAGACTTTTGAAAACCTTCTCTTACATCAAGGTTATAAAAAGGATTAAGATGATGCTGTAAACTGTGGAGTTCTGAATATATATCCCTGGAAAAAATTATTACCACCCTACCAAACCTATTCCAAACCACTAATCAGAGGTCACACACAGGAAATGATGAAGGTGATTTCTGACCTCATGCCCAAAGAGACAACTTTACAGGACATCACTCAAAATTGTAATTACTTTTCTTTTCAGCAATTTGGAGACTATGAGGAATGCCAGATTTCTCTCGTTCAGTTCTACTGAGTAACTCTTTGAAAACAGAAATGTTGGTCTTCAAGGTAGGTGCAAGATGAATATTATTCCTCAAAATTTCAAGAGCCTTCACAAATGTAATATTCTAAAAATTTTGCCCATTTACTTCCATGATCTGGTCACCAAGTTTCAGCCCTGCATCAGCAGCTTTGCTACCAGGCTCTGCTTCTTCAACAAAAATACCAGATCCCTTTTCACTTCCTCCGGTGAGGCCGAAATGCCGGGGCGACTCCCAGGAAGCCTTCAGCAGCACAACCTGTCTCCACTTAGCCTTCGCAGCACAGGAAATATTCAACAGTCGGACATGACTGTTCATCTTTGTATCTTCCAGATTTTTTTCAAATTCCTCTAGAAATTGAATCATAGCCGGATCGCCTTCAAAATCATTAAAATTATTGTTTACCCACAATAATACAATCTTTGTCGCCTTATCTCTTTAACTGTCAATCTTAAACCATTCCACTAGCTTGATTCCAACATCCAAAGGATTTTCCAGAAATGTCCTATAAGTTAATAGAAAATTTTCTATATAAGTGGGGCCCACAATAGAATGTTCTTCTATTAAATGCATGATGAGACACTCACGTGTTTCCTTGATTACAATGTGTCCTTTCCTGATTTCACTTTGGTCTAATTCCCAGTGCTCATGTACCATAACAATTTCTCCCTCTTCTTCAACTTTATGAGTAGTTTTTTCTATATGATTTAAAATTCTCCAATAATCTCTCTGGGCTGTGCAGACAAACTGACTGTCACCTACCTTAGACTTAACAATTACAATGCATATATTGCTTATCCAGAGTGGGAGTAATTCCAAAACTATTTCCCATAAACAAATTTTCAGCTTTTCCATCGGGATGACTAATTTCTACAGTGCCATTCAAAATAGCATACCATGAGTCGAGCTCCTGACCATATTCCAGGATGACAGCTCCAGCTTGCTCCACCACCTCAAAAATCATAACTGGGCACAGCTCTCTCCTGACCAACATGGTCATGTTCGCAAAAGCAGGGAGCTGGTGCACAAATTCAAGTAACTGTTCAATGTCATCATCTATTTTGTCCGCAGGCTCTTCTTCAAGACATTCTCAAACAAGATCTTGTCCCTGCAATGGATCTGTTCAGTCAATCTCTTCTTCTTCCTCTTCTTCATCCTCAGAATGAACAGTGCCAAGATCAGTGACCAGAGATGCCCACGAATAGGTGGGGTTTACTTGAAAAGAAAATCCTTCAGATCACCAGGAGCACAGCCAGAAGGACGGACAGGACCAAGAAGGTCACCGAGGAGGATAGAGACAGGACAAGTTGTGAGAACACAGACAGAAACAGAATGACATCCCCATTTAGAAGATTTAAGGAAAGAACTCTTTGAAGGGAGAGACTAGTCAACAGCCAGAAAGAGGACCCAGATCACTGCCACACTGTGGACAGTTGTGAGACAGTGAAGGTTGAGAAAGGGGTGACACCTGCCATTCTGGCAGCCAAGGCAACAGTAATGCTCTCAACTGCTTCTATGCATGATTCAAGTCTAAGAGGAGAAAGATGAGCTGACCGAGTTCCTCACTGCGTTTTAGTGTTAAGTTTGTTTTCATTTCTAATGTAAATGCAACTGTATTAAACGTTTGTCAAAGGGTGGGCAGATAACTTAGTAAAATATTAATAAGCATTTTATGATTAATATTACAGATTCTGTGGTGACAAATACTGATTGAAAGTGCCTTATTTGTACATGTTATTTTACTGATTTATTGTGCTTGCTTCGGCAGCACATAATACTAAAATTATCGATGTATTGAGTTAGTAAACTTTATACTGCTGTAAAAAAATTGAAATTGTGTATTCTACCATTATGAGCATACTGAAGAATACTTTTGGTATGTATCAATACCTTTCTGGGCCTATATTTCTTTGGCAGCATAGTGGGTGGAGAATAGACAAGATACCAAATAGGCTTGGGATTGAGCAAGGTTGTTAGTGACTTGAAAAGTAACTGCAATTTCTTGTAATTGTAAATAAACATGGAACGCTTGTATTAGTTAAGGAATTATCTGTGCTCGTCTTAAAAAAAAATCTTGCTACACAGTATTTGCTGGGTTAATGTGGGAGGACCATAAAGCAGAATCTGCATGAGATAGACCCAAAAAGAATCAGTCAGTGAGACCAGAGCAAAAGCCAGATGGAGAGTTCAGTGAACCTCGTGGAGATCCATGGAGATGCCACTCAGAAAGCTGAGCTGAAATGCAAAGTGACTATTAGCTTTTATTTTCTCATTCCTCACTACTATCCTAAACTCAGGCAAGATACAAAACTTGAAAGAGATACACAAAAACAGAGAAGAAGAATCATATATTCTTCATCAAATGAACATGGAAGCTTCACGTGTTTGAGAGTAAATTTATTGAGAAATTTTGCATTTCATCAAAAACTAAAGTGCAATAAACATATTGGGAAAAGAGTTCTTGGGATCCTTATTTTGAAAAATCACATTGACTCTCAGTGTAATCTATCATCAAAGATTGATGAAAACGCCATTATCCTGATAAAACCTGTATTCAGTAACATTGTGGAGAAAAAAAAGTAGGTTCACCTTCATAGAATTCTTTCTCCAATTGCATACCCTTCTTTAAAAAACAGGCAACAATTTAGTTAACATAACTTTTATTTTTAAAAACATTTTAACAAATTTGAGAGAAGCTCAACGTTTTCTGAAAGCCAGTAAGTAATTGTCCTGATAGACTAGTTATTTGTTCAGGTAAGTAAACTTGGTCTCCCATAAGAGAATATGCCCAAATGAGAAACATGTTTACCCAGAAAAAATTAGTTCAAGGGATTTCTGAAGTTAATACAATTTTAAAAAGTATTTGCCATAATGATTTCCTACACAAAAATATACAAGTGCCAATACATGTGCTAGACTATCCCAGGTAATTTCTCTCTTTATTCCTCTTCCTGTGTTATACACATGATCGTCCGAAGTATTCAGTTTCAGTGCTGAAAATGCAGGTCAACTGTGCTGTTCCATTCTCTATTGAATGCTTTCTCTTTCATTCTTTTTGTTATATAATTGTTTGTTGGATCACTGAAAAGAATACAGAATGCAAAAGAGCACTTAAAACCCTGAAAATCACAGAATTTAAATTTTAGAACAGATTAATATTTAGAAAATTATGTGACTAGAATTTTTAGTCTCTTCCAAAGCCAAATTAAACTCGGAGAAAAGTAGTGTTGTGGATTGAAAACCGATGGTCAGTTTAAAAACTAGCTGAACTGAATCAGTATGGTGCTGAGTATATATGGCCCACCTGAGGATTATTGCCAGCATAAAAAGGAGACTGGAAAGGAAGTGTATTGTTGTGGGTTCTGCTAAGAACTGTTGTTTTTTGTAACTGTAAAATGGTTCTCCCGGAAGAGCTTGTCGTGCTGGATCTGCATCAGAGGAGCTTGGGACCTTGTTCTTGAGAATAGCTGTGGTTCACTATGAGGGAGCTCAGGTCCTTACTTTGAGCATCATTTCCTGGCTCCAAAGGGGAAGATGTGTGCTGTTCAATCACCAGGAGAAGTTTGTCATGCGGGCTTCCTGGTATGAATTCAACTGTTCTCATCATTGGAGGAGTTTGGAACCTTGTTGTCCCTGAGGATGGCTGTGGTACTTGTCAGGAGAGCCCTGGTCCTTATTTTGAGTGTCGCTTCTTGGCTCCAGTGCAGAAACCTCAACCTACTAGCACAGATCCTTCACCCTGCTGGCATAGTTTTCTAGCTTCCACAACTGACTTTTGGACCTTCTCAGCGCAGATCCATGAAACAGACTTGCATGAGTCATTGTTGTGAGCACTAGGTCTCCAGTTGGACATGTGGGGGCACTGTAATGGGCTCTAGGTCTTCAACTGGACTCATGCAGGGCATTGCTGTGGCATTCAGGCTCTTGGCTGGATTCTCTGTGTCTTTAGTGTGTGGACAGATTTCCTGCATTTCTTGTATTTGACTTTGGATGACTACCATAAAAATAATACTATAATATATTGTGCCTTACATTGTCTTTTTCTCCTAGTGACACCTAACTACAATGAGTAGCCATGCTTAATTTCAAAAGACCATAAAATCTCAGATGGAATCATTTATTAAATTATCTAATTTTTCTGATTACCTTATTTGTTTCTTGGATCGTCTTTAAAATTTATTGTCTCAAAGTTGACTATGGTAATATGAATAAAATAGTATCACCCCAAATGAAACTCACTGAATAGTACAATTGAAAAGACAATTTCAAGTAGGGCTTCTCTACTTTACAAAGTATCTCCTTTTAATTCTCATAAAGTTTCTGGTCAAGGACGTTCGTGGCCCTGATATGTTTGTATCTACTTTGCCATTCTCTGAATTATAGTTTGTAGGAATTTTCAACTTGTACATTATAAAACACTGGTACTTGAAGATAAAGGAAATAAATTTAGTCAAGAATTGCCACTCAGTTGTTGAAATTGTGTATTCTAAATGAAGAACTTATTTTGATTGTTGATTTTCATTTTTATCTTTTTTAAAACTTACCTAGTGATCCCTTTTTCCAACAGACAATTACTGTATTCAGTTTCACAGATCTGCATGTCTATCACTTTTACCAATAATAAATCATCTTGATTAGTGTTGACTGATAGCAAATTCTGAAATGAGAAGAGCAACTCCTGCAGACTTTAAGAAATGTTATTGGTTTATTATGTCTTCTTTAAATATTAATTTATAATAGACTCAACAATCAAACATTATGATGGAGTTTTCATTATTGTAACATTTAGATATGAGATCTGAAACCATTCTTAATTTAATTTAGATCTCTATTTTTTTTCCTAGCTTTCCTTTCTACTGGGGAAGTTAAATGTAAGCAAGTTTCTGAACTAGTCTCACATCTTAGTGGAGCTCTTTGGTATGTGTTCCTGCCAATGAATAGTTTGGTTGGATTTCCCATACAAAATCAAAATATTTTTGAAATTTCCAGTACAATAACCTTCAAAAATCGAGGAAAGTCTACTCTCTACAGCGACACATTAGAACTAACCAGGTCTTTCTGAAGACCACTGCAGGTTGCATTTGTATGAAATTTGTGTGGACATTTTCAAAATCAGGAACTTACTTGGGCTCTTGTTAAAAATTTAACGTCATAGTTTTCCCTGGATTATTTCAGTGACCTATGAACCATGCTCTGGAGTTACTTCCTTCAGCCTGGTAGATTGTTCTACCACTATTGACTGAGGGCAGTGGCTTTTAATGTAATATTGTCCTGATCTGGAAGATTTTAAATGTCCAGTAATGTCACCTGGCTACCTTGAGGATAAGAGATTATTCTCCTGTAATTTACATTCAGATATTTTCCCTTTACTTTCTCATATTCTATAACAGTTGCCAATACTCCCTTGCTTTTTCAACCCTACAAATATAGTTTCAAGGTACTACTTGGGTTTAGATTTCAGTAAAAGTTACCTGTTTGACAAAATAGGCTATGACAATTTCCTAATTCTTCATCGTAACTCTGCTTGCTGCCCAATTGTTGTTTTCTTTCATAATTGTCAACTCCAGGGGAAGTTGAGCAATTTTGTAAGTCTGCTTGAATATACTTCACTGCCATTTCTACGGAAGAGAACATGCTTATTTTTAAAGTTTTTAAAAATCTATGCATATCTCGAACTATATATTCATTTTCAGTTTTTTGGCAGTCTCAGATGAATGGATTAAGTTAAGTAATAAAAGATAAGAATTTAAGGGGTGTGCTGAGACATATTATTGTGCATTTACTGTAAACAATTCTTGGTGATCAGATAGACTATATGAGTAAAACTAAAAGATGGAATAAGGGTTCATAGAAGTCCAATAAATATTTGCTACAGAGAACTCAGAAAGAGGCTAAATAGAAATGAATTCTATGACATTACTTACATTATTACAATAATGGATACAAATGTGTGAGAGAGATAATAGTTGAATTTTATTGGTAGTAAATTTACATATGATAATGCCTTAACAGTAATCAATGATAGTTACACAGTAAAGAAGTTTGGTTATTTTAAAGGGCAATAGAACAAAGCAAGTAGAGGACTGTACTTTGTCCCAGAACAATGTCAATGCTGCCATTAGGTCCAGAGAAAAAGCCTAAAAATTATCAGTCTCTGGTGATTTCCATGAAGTTAGTACACCAAGGGATTATTTTGAATATTTGTAACAACAGCAGAAAAATTAGAATTTGTTAATCTTATTATTCTGTTTTGAAAATCTGTTTCATCGCTTTTGTTTTTTTTCACTTTAAAATAAAAAAAGAAAGATTGGAATTCCTGATGGATAAGCAAGCTTAGATTTAAAGACATTGAGATTTAACTTTAAATCACAAAGCACCTTTCTGATATTCAGACAGCAAAGATTCATGTCAATCAGTTTTCTAAGACTCAGGCATATTTTGCTCTAATGTGTAAGCTTTAGGTTTTATCATGTTATATTAAAAACAGTAGATTCAGTGACTCTGCCCAATGCTGATTCACCTTGTGTCACAGTAGTACAGTGTGAAAAATTAAAATGAGTCCAATTGCTAGAATTTTTTAGTTTACACTTAACCAGAATACGTTCGCAACAGTGGGTAATATAAGGTTGCATTTTTTTCATTGGTTTTATGTTTGGCTTATTTCACCTTCTTTTTCTATAACAGAACAAATGAAACTTGGTAATTTATAAAGGAAAAATGTAGCTCAGAATTCTGAAAGCTGCTGATCTAGTACCCATAAGCCCCATCAGGTGAGTGTCGCATGCTACCTCTGGTGTGGAGGAAAACAGCGGGTCGGTCGGCAAATATGGAGGAGGGAAAACACAGCGAAACACTCGTTTTATACCAACCACGTTCCCGGCAGTTAAGCCACTTTTGGAAATGATGTAATCCCATTTTACAGGCCCAACCAGATCTGGATACTATTCAACTTGGTAACAGACTGTAAGGTGTTTCAGATGGAACAGAATGCATTCAATGCAACATGCAGAAGAGCAGTCAGGATCTTATTACACAGTTCGAACCATCCCTAAACTCACTATGTACCCTAAGGTAGCCTCGAACTTGTGATGATTCTCAACCTCAGGGTGCTGCGATTACAAATGTGCACCGCCAAACCTGGCAACACAATTCATTATTTCTTACATTTCATTAGATGCAAGAAGAGTTTAATTACATACTTTGTGCATTCTCTCTTCTTGAACATATTTTAATTTAATTATTATGCATGTAAAGTAATGTTTGTCTAAAATAGCTTGATTTAAATATTTCACTACGCATATAAGCACTGAACCAATGTGTTGCATACTATCGTCACGTATACTATTGCCATATATTTTATTTCTCAATTAATGGAAATCAAAACAGAAAGATTAAAGAAAGTAAAACAGATATTGTTAAAATTTTAAAAAATTATTATGGAAGCTCCATAAGACAGCAGTTACTTCTGTGTGTGGAACTGAAAACATAAAACTTCATCCAAAAACTTTTTTGTGTGTTTTCTTCTAATTATAATATAAAAGTCAATGAACATTTAAGCGTTCATTGACAGAGTTAAAATTTCAGTTCTAGGAAGACTTCCATTGTCAATTGTAAGTTTGTCTATGCTAGGAAAGAAATAAAAATGTATGTAAAATACCAAAGCATTTTCAGTTATACTTGACATTTTGATTATAGTACACTTTTTGTTTCCTTAGTTGATTTTTTTTCCACAGTGCAGAAAAGTAGAGACCAACCACTTCCTGATGAGAATCAGCATTAACAGAATGCAATTCTTTACCTGAAGAAGTCAGAGAATACATAACATTACTGTTAAAGCTGCAAGATCTTTTCTGCTTTTAAAATGAGAAGACTTGAAATCAACTTTTATAACCTTCTTTATAAAACCTCGAAATGTACTTTTATCTATGCAAATATAAAGAAAATGCTTTCTTTAGAAACAGAATTATAATAGGAAATGGTGTTCTAATAAGGAAACAGAAAAGAGAAACTTGAATGCATCAATGAGTACCTGGTAATATTTATATCAAAAGCATGAAAAAGCCTTAAAATATTTCAAATGCATGGAAGTGCAGATTAACTTCCATAAAGAAAGATTTTTACAATTCTAAAACTGTTTGTCAAAATTATCACAGCCTGTATTTCTTAACAAGGGAGGAATGATGAAAATTCTATGCCCTTTTATGTTGTGTTATTGTGCACCCCCAGATTTCTGGGTTGACCATTCACTAAAGTTTAATCCTGGTAAAATTAGCTGTATCTGAGGTCTGAATGACTTAACCTGCGAAATGGGGATAATATATCAACTTCATAAATTTGTCTACAACAGTAGATCAGGCAATGGGAAGAGCAAAAGAGAGTGCCTTTTTATTCATATTGTTAGTGTTTGTTTTTGTTTAATTCTGTGAGATAGCTTGAAGTTAAGAACAATTTATTGGGAATTTAAAACAGGGTATACAAGTAAATAAATTTAGTGTGTTCCTTTGGATCTGATTTCCTGTAAATTAAGAATATTGATAAAGAGTCAGTATTGAGCATAAATAAGGCATGATTTTTAGGATGCTAACCTCCTCACTACATATCAAAGACCTCACACAATACTCATTTTAAACTCCATTTTACGTGTTTAACTGAAACATTTTCCAACATGTTCAGGCAAGCTTTCTTGCAATTTTTGTTCCGTTAAACACTATTTGAAGTGGGTGGGTGTTCATTGCAAAGTTCTAGTTTCTACTTTTTACTGAACGTGATGTCCATCTCCTCACATATGCACCCAAGAAACTTACAAAGTTCTTTCTGTAACACGGGAGGATAATTCTATAATATTAACTGAGTGATAAACTGCTAAGACAAAACAAAACAAAACAAAACAAAACAAAACAAAACAAAACACACCTGTGAATAGAGTTCTTCTTTGCTTGTCAGTGATATCCACATGTTAAAGTTTCATTTATTCCATCCTTTTTTTTTTAAGATTGGCCAAGTAACATGTTAAGTGAAGAAGTTTAGGAAATACTAAACCATGCATCATGAGCATACATAAGCATTAAGCATCTTTTGACTCAATTTCAGTCTCCTAACTGTCTACATGTGCCATATAGTGCAAGAAAAGTAAAATAATTTAATTAAAAATCTAGTAGTGAAAACATGACTCTGTCTTACATTTACAATATGTTCTGACAGCTATGCAAAAGCAGATTTGCCTGTGCCATTTTAAAGCAGTATGTTTATTCCTCAAAGTATGGTAATATTGTGGGCAATAATAACTCTTTTTCAAAATGGGAATTTCATAACAGTAACCAAAATTTACATAGCATGAGCATGGACAACCTGAAAATCTAAATTTTTAAATGCTTCAAAACCCTAAACCTTTGGGGTACCAGCTGTTCAAGTATAAAATTCTACATTTAACCTCATGTGAAGTCTTCACAGTCAAAAGACAGATGTAGTAACATTTCTATGTAAAATTTTTTTAGATATTGTATACAAGGTGCGTACAAAACATATATGAATTTTGTGTGCAATCCTGAGTTCTGTCTCCAATATGTGTATTTATTTTGTATAACCAAACATTACAAAATCTATAAAGATGAAAATTTCAAACCACTTTTTGCCCAAAATTTCTCAAGAAATGTGTACATGAGAGGTATCTAAAGAATCTGTATATTGTTTATGTAATGATTTGTCCATGAATATAGATAAATGCAACATTAACTTATAAGCATTTTATTGATATTTTTTGCATACCTGGATTCAAACTCAGGACCTAGTGCTTGCCAGGCAGGTGCTGTGCTGCTGAACTATATCCCCAGGTCAATGTATCCATTTAAGCACACAGAAAAGCTTATCTTGTTTTGAAGTCTCATAATGTTTTCATTCTTTTGTTTTGATTGGTTTTATACTATTTTGTTTCATTTGATTGTTTTGTTTGTGAAGGTATGGACAACTATTTCAAAGAAAACAAGAGACATTATGGTAGCCACTGTTGATTTCCTGCTGTCTTGTGAAGTCCTATGTTGCTTGTTTTGTTGTGTTCTGATTTGTTTTGTGCTGTTTTGTTTTGTTTTATTCTCTTTAAAATAAAAAAAAAATTAAAGCAAACAAACAAAAAGCTTCCTCCTTAAGGAGCACATTGCTAGTACATAAAACATCAGTCACTTATTCTACAAAGGGACACAATTTGATAAAAAAAATATATTTCACACACAGTATAGTTAAATGAAAATTGATGCCAAAAGTGAAATTGACAGAAAACAATAATATACTTAACTTTATTGGGGACCTGGCCTAGCTCCCCAATCTCCTGAATGAGTGTATGGTGAAGGCTTTGAGACAAGTGGTATGACTTTAGGGCTCCAGAAGAATCAAAATGCTTTGCAGAGTTCTTGACTCTGAGGCTATGGTGAGGGCTAAGACAAAGAGCTTCTCTGGGCAGCCTGTATTTATTTCCATTTCAAACAGAGAGGGGATACTGAGGAAAGTGTGGGAAATGAGTAGGACTTTGGGAGTCACTTCAAAGACTTCTCTAAGTAGTAAATTATGCCAATTTAGACAAACCGTCTTATCTCCAAGATGACCTTTATGGTGGGAGTGATATACCTGCAAGTGTGAGATGTCTTCAGCTTCAGTCTCTATCTACTAATTGCGTTGGAGCCAGGTGTCCTCAGCTGTGGCCTTATCTTACCCTTTGAGGTATCTCTGACCTCATCAGCCATTACAGGCCTCAGCCAGGACCAGTGATTCATAGAGGTTCATTTACTATGAATCAGCTCCCATTACCAGGCAAGGGGCCTAGGCCTAGGACAGACTCACAGATAAACATAGAAAGCCAATTAGTTAAATTTAAATCCTGCTCAGAGCCACTTCATAGTAGTCTGCAACATAACATGAAGATTTTTAAATAATTATTTTTAAAAATGTTGTTCTAGAAGTCTAGATGACAGGGCAAAATTTCCTTTAAGCCTTTGTTTGTGATGTATGAAGAAACCTGGACCTGGCTCTTCCTATGCAAGAGCAAAGGCAAGTTACCTAAATAGCTTTGAGAAATTATTTCCAGATAATGAAGGAGGTGCAATTATATTACTACCTTACTCATAAAGATGATTTAAGGTTTTAATATATAATTTCCATATATGTATGTGTTTGCATACACTGTTGTATTATAAAGGCCTACCACCTCTTATGATTTTGTATTCATTGAGCTGCTTTGTTCAGATAAACTTCTTATCTCTCTGACTCTCTAATTTGTCAGACTGAAATGATAAAGTTGTTTCCATGACCTATATATTAGAATTTCATTTGTGAAGTTATAGTTCATATTATTCATATATAAAATGAGTAGTCCCCATTTCTTAATGTTTGGGTTGATACTTCTGATAGAAAGTGTTTCCTTTTAATGCTGTAAACCTCTCAAACAAGTTTGTGAAGGAAATATGCCCAATTAAGTAACATTCCGTAAGTAGAATTTCTAGAATAAAAATCTTTTCACCAAACTTGCATCGAAGTTTTATAACTTCTTTAGAAACGAAACTTTAATCTGATACTACTGGTCTAGATTCTCTGAGAATCAGATGCCAGGAAGAAATTGAATGTCTCTGAAATTTACTAGAGGAAATATTTGTGCAAAGGGAATAGGGAGGCTGTCCTCATTTTGAACAACCAAATCTGATTTTAAGTAAGGGAGAGAAATAACAGATGTATTATGGACTTTTTGTTCAAGGAAACTTCTTTAAATTTAAGAAATTCTTGAGACAATATCAGATAAAAAGCAGTTTAATCTTCAAGCCAATGTTCAATTTTGGATTTCTTTTCATTCATTCATGGTAATGCCGACATAGAAAAGGATTTCCAGCACATAAACCAGGGCTCCTGATCAATTATACCACTTATAACAGGAGCTATACTAATGTGTTCTACTTTCCAAGACTTGCTTATTGGTTGCAAAAGATCCTAGGCGCATAGAGTTGTGATAAGACCGGAGAATGGTTTATGTTGTGAACAATGATGATTTGTTAGACTTTTAAAAGCTTATTATTAACTACTGTCATGGAAAGTAGAAACATTTACTTCAAACTTAATCCTAACAACAAATATTTTCTCTGAAAGTTTCTCTTTTTTTTATTTTAAAGAGAAAAATAAAAATAGCAATGAAGTAGTTTCAAAACTGACACATAGGAGAGTAACAATAAATAATATCTTGCACATTATTTAGTAGTAGTTTTCAGAATATAAGATATAGGCATCATATCTTATAGCACACATCTTTCTTCTCAGTGAACTAAGAGAAGCTAGCTGTATAACTACCCTAAGTATCATATGATTTATATATTATATATATAATATATATAATTTGTTTTTTTTTCGATTTTCTTTCTTCCTTTGCCTTTTCCAGCATCACAGTTTCTCTTTTCTTTTGAGAAGTTTCTTCCCAATTCACAATATCTATTGTACAATTTCAATCTTATTTACTCATTCACTTTCTCACACTAGTGAGACAATATGATGTTTACACGTGGGTCTGATTTATTTCACTTATGAGTTTGGCCTCAAATTGTATCCATTTACTTATAAAACTCTCCAGTTTATCCTTATTTATGGCTGGGTAGTACTACATTATTTTTTTTAAAAATCACATATTTTTTATCCATTCCTAACTCAATGGGCATTTGTGTTGTTTCCAAGATTTAGTTATTACAAGTTGTGCTGCTACAAACATGGGTGCATATATATCGCTGTGGTAAGATGTTTTCAGTTCTTCCACAAAAGTACCCAGGAGAATGGTTGAGTCAAATCGAACCACTAATCCTCTTTCCTTTTCTTTTTATTTTTTTGTACTGGAATTGAACTCAGGAACTGCACTTGCCAGGCAGATACTGATGCCGCTGAGCTATCCTACCCTCTAATCCTAGATTTTTAAGGAATCTCCACATCAGTTTCCACAGTGATTGCACCAGCACACACTCCCACTAATAGTGGAGAATGGTACCTTTTGCCCTACAGCCTCTCAGCATTTGTTATTGGTTGATTTCTTGACGATAGCTATTCATTCTGGAGTTAAATGAAATCTCAGGGCTAACTTGCGTCTCTTGAATGAGCAATGATTTTGAACATTTTTTATGTATTTATTTGCCATTCATGTTTCTTCATCTGAGAAGTGTGAATTCATCTCAAATTCCCATTTCTGGATTCAGTTTTGAATTTGATTTTTTTCAATTCTTTACGTGTTCTAGACATGTAAGTCCGTTTGTTTGAGGGACTTTTTTCCATTCTGTGGGTTGACTTTTCACTCTGTTGGTGATTTCTTTTGCTGTTCAAAAACTTTTTAATAAGGTGATCATTTGCGGATTCTTTGCAGTATTTCCCTTGCACTCTGTGTTTTGTTCATGAAGTCTCTGCCTACATCTAAGTCTTTGAGATTTCTACCTAATTTCTCTTGTAGTAAATTTGGTGTTTATGTTTTAGTATTTAGATCTTTGGTCCATTTCAATTTTAGTTTAGTGCATGGTGATAGACATGGGTCTACTATTAGTCTTCCACATCTGTAAAGCCCATTTTTCCAGTACCATTTATCAAAGAGACTATCTTTCTTCCAGTGAACACATTGAGCTTCTTTGCCAAAGATAAGGTGGCTGAGTATGTTTGTAGTTGTGTCTATATCTTCTATTCCTTTCTATTGATCCTCAGGGCCAGTTTTTGCCAATAGCATGCTGATTTTTATCACAGTGACTTTGTAGTATAATTTCAGTTCTGGAATTGTGATGCACTCTTGACTTGCCTTTGCTGCCCAGAATTGCTTTTCCTCTTTAGGTCTCTTCTCATTCCAAATGAATTTTATGTAAGATTTCTGCAGATCTGTGAGGTATGCTAATGGTATTTTCATTAAGATTACTTTAAAGGTATATAGCAGTTTTGGGAGCATGGCCATTTCCGCAATATTGGTTCTTACTACTTATGAACAAAGTATATCTTTCCATTTTCTGATATCCTCTTCAATCTTCATTTTTATGGTACTATAATTTTTACTGTACAGGTTTTTTACTTCCTTTGTTAGGTTGAGTCTTAAATATTGCAGTTTTTTAGATGCTCTTGTAAAAGATGTGCTTTCCCTAATTGCTCTCTTTGTAAGTTTGTTGCTCATGTATAGGAATGCTATTGCTTTATTTAGTGTTGACTTTGTATCCCCCTACACTACTGAATTTTGATATAATATTTACATGTCTTTTGATGGAATTTTTGGAGTCTTCTATGTAGACTATCGTGTCCTCTGCAAAAAAATTTACCTTTTTACTTTCCAATCTTTATTTCTTTTATTTCTTTCTTTTGTCTAATTGCTCTGGTTAATATTATGAGAAATATATTGAATAAAAGTGGTGATAATGAACATCCTTGACTTGCTCCTGATTTTAGAGTTAAGTTTTCGGTTTTTGGCCATTTGCTATAGGTTTGGCGTAGGTTGCTTTTATAAGACTGAGGTAAAGACAATCTATACCAATTTTCTGAAGAGCTTTTTTTTTTTATCATGAATGGGTACTACACTTTATCAAAAGCTTTTTCTGCATCTTTTGAGATGATCATGTGATTTTTGTCTTTGGCTCTGCTGCTATAGTGTGTTGCATTTATTGATATGTGTATGTTGAACTATCCCTGCCTCCCTGGATGAATCCTTCTTGGTCATGGTTTATGATCTTGATGATTTGCTGCACTCTGTTTGCCAGTATCTTATTCAAGATTTTTGCATCTATGTTCATTAAGGAGATTGGATTGTACTTTTTTTGTTTGTTTGCCTGTTTGTTTGGTACTGGACGATGGTGATGTTTATGACAGCTTACAATTGCAGTGCTGACATACAGGGGTAGGGGGACTGCTTATAGCATGTGTGACATCTGGTTGAAGCAGTTCAGTTAGCAATAAATAGATTCAAGTATAGGCTGTTTACTCACAAACTGTGGTAACTATCAGCCTGATATCCATAACCATATTAGGAAGTTCTACAGATATATAATATGATCCAAATTATACCAAGAACTTGTATACAACGATTTTCCACTTAGTAGGTTAATTTTACTCTGTTGTAGGAGAGTGTTCAAGAGAATAAGGGGTGGGATGCAGAGATGAATGAGAAGGAATGATGGATGACATGGGGTAATCATCAGAAGAAGGAATGATAGATGACATGGGGTAATCATCCAGCTTTTGAGTAATTATAGGACACATGAGGGAAAAATTAGAGAAGGCTTAGGAATTTTGAAGTGATCCCGAAAGAGAAAAAACTAGTGTTTACTCACATCAAAGTATCATAAATTCAAATGAGATAGTTGATGAAAGAGAAGAAGAGAATGAGTCGAATAAAACAAACAGAAAGGTTAGAGTTCTAAATTATAAACAAGACAGAAAAGAAGGAAGAAAATGAAAAGAAAAATGTTAAACAAAAATATTGTCACACTGAAGAAAAACAATATATAGAATGAAAAACAAAACAGGACAATACATAACAGAGAAAAAGAGAAAAGAAAGGGAAAACAAAAAAGAAAAAAACAATGAAAAGAAACAAAATGAAAAACCAAACACTAATCCAGCCAAATACCAAGAGGGAAGCCAATCAGACAGAGAAATATGAAAGCAGTGAAGCTCCTCTAGAGTCTACAGTTCTGTGGTGGGTCCTTGTCAGATGCCAGAAAGAGTACTCAGGCCAAGATTGCAGGTGGATTTGTGCTGGGTTTGTATCAGTTCTTTGTCTTTGGATTTGGAATGGGATTAGTTTTCTGTGGCTAGAGTTCTCCCCAGTTGTTTAGAAAGGAAGAAGAAAAGAGACTTAAAAAAAAGAGAGAAAATACAAGAAAAGAGAAGAGGGCAGCCCTACTCACCCTCTTCTATTATTTGTGTCTTTGTCTCCAAGCACAACACTCTTCTCCTAACTTGCCATCTGTTGGCTCCTATCGCTACTGTTGCATGAAACATTTCCACACTTCTAGTCCCATCTGTCCATTGTGTGCACCTTAGCCAGGGTCCAACTGTGTCACTGGTGTTCCCATGGGTCTCTGGGTCCTGAGTCCCATCAGTGGATGGAGGAAGGGGTGGATCTCAGACTCTTCTCACCAATGCTACCATCCGGTCAATGGAGGAAAAAAGGACTCAAACTCAGACCCCTATCACCAGTCGTTCAGTCCTGGGTCAATCCAAAAGTTTCTCTTGATATTACTAATCATAAGATGTTTTGCCACAAAAAGAAATAACAAACAACAAAATAATCTCAAAAACTCACCACCAGGTATATCTATCCTCTTGTAAAAATCCATTAAAAAAAATAAAAGCCAGTTTTCTTTGCCTCTCAGTTTAGTTCCCCATTTCACTGCCAAAAATATTTTATGTGATGTTGGCAATTTTGTGTATGCTGTTTTCATGACATGCCACTTTCCTATGTAAGTGTTTTTCAGCTGATGCCCAACAACCAAACATTCCTTCACGAACCAGCAGTTATCACTTGTCAGACATTGCAGAGTTTGGACATTTACTAAAAGGGTACATCGAGTGCATTCTATATGTCTCCCTGTACTAAACACATTCAAGTCTGATTATTTTTTATTTCAAGATTTTGACTTGTCCAGAGTAATATAATTGTTTCATTGATTTCCTCTTTAATAGGTCTTTGTACAGAATTTTTATTAGTATATACGTGAATACATAATGTTTCCATTCCTTGGGAGTAGTTGGTACATGAATATAGTTCATCTTAATCCTTGTTTTCATCCTGCTTATCTCCCCTTTCTCCTCTGTACACCCAGCCCTTGAAATAAATCAGGTTAAATATTACATGGTGTCTCTTATATATGACACCCAAACTATCAAAAAAACAAAATGCAAGACAGATAGATAATGGTAAGTAAGGAGATATATGTTTTAGTGTCTCTTATTCAAAGATGAAAACTAATAGGATTAAGGTGGGTTCATTTAGAAAATTTTGACAATGAATGAGATTTAAACGCAAATGTGATTTGTCATTTTAATAATTCAGTTCAGGTTATTCATAGAAAAAGCAGCATTTTTTACTGGATTTTCCATTGTGTATTCACTCTAATAATAGAATATACTTCAAACAGTATTTACCAGAGGTGTTGCAAGCTATTGTTTACTTAGGATATTAAAGAGACAAAAGTATAAATACTAAGAAAAGAATGAGACAAAATGTCTTCTATAAATGCTTGCAGGTTTTCTATAATTTCATTACTAATTTCTTCTTGCCCTTGTCCTTGGATTTTAAGAATTTTATCATTGTTAAGTACTCAACTCAAAAATCTATTCAAATGACGTAAAACTTTGAGATATTCCTGATTATTTATAAACATGACAAATATTCAGTGAATTGACAAGATATTTCTATCAAAACAACAGCTGTAACAGAAAAAATGATAGTCAATCCAATATAAGTCTCAAGAAATAACAGGTTTTGAAGTCTTAATTACCTAGTAGCTTGACATTTGTGTACAACTGAGCAATATGTAAAATTATTAGCAGACATTTTGAAACCAGTAAATTTTATGTAGTATAATGTGTGATACATAAATTCTAGATAAAGCCAATATAAAAACAATTAGATAGAAAAATGACACAAATCATAATATTCGTCTTAAAACCAAGTCAAAAATGGAACAAAAACACATACACAAACAGTTAATTTTTTGAACCTAGACCTCTACAAAAGGTTAAGTATAATTTTACACAAAATAAAGGCACAGTTTATTCAATTTACTTTTGCCTTGCGCTTTGATTTGTATTAACTTCTCCCATCCTTTGCCTCTTCACGGTTACTTGTTTTCGTGGGTGGTTTATAATCCATCATTATATGCAGTGAAGCATGGGCTTCTTCTACATGCACAAAATAAAATCCATGGTTTGGGACTACAGAACTAAATGTGAGCCTTTCCTTAATGTGAGTGTATTATTTTCATAGATCTCTGTGAGCCTGCAGCTACAGCAGCATCCCTTACAGGCCATCAATACTGTCGAATGCCCTTAGAAAGACAGTCAAATAGACTTAGGCAATTGCAGAATCATGGAAAGAGTCTGGTCTCTATTTTAACTGCTGGAAAAATGCAGGATATTTTATTATTAGGAAAACCCATTAAATAGCAAATTCATCATTTTTCCTATCTCTAAGTTCAATATGTCACAAATACGAAATATGATTCTATATTCTTCATTTTATGCCATTATGTGTGAGAAATGTATTAAACTTACCCATGAAAAGAATAAGAATTGTATATTGGGTGAATAAATATTTCTAACTCAATGCTGAATACAGATGTAAAAGGAAACAATTCTAATAAGTTATGTATAACATTTTTATATATAAAATTATTGACAATATAATATGAGACAAGTCCAAGCTAATCTAAAACACAAATAGATATTTTATTGCTAGACATAGTAAAAATGTGAAATAAAACAAATCATGAAATTCAAAAGATAAACAAGTTTCTAATGTTAACAAAATAGTTTAAAATAAAATAATTTTATTATCTGAATCAAAGATCCTAACAGCATTCATTTCAAAAAACTTCAGAGAACATACAAATATTCAGGTAGTTGCATTTAATTTAATGTTTAATGGAGATATAATTTATAATCTGTGATACAGATTCCTAAGAACAGTTTGTGGTTCTAAGTTTCCTTAGATTTCTACAGTCTTGTAACTATCATTTTCGTCATGATACAATACCCACCTACATTCCCTAATCCTACTTTCTAGCACAAACTGTTTCCCATTTTTGATATCTTCTATTTTCTTAATATTGTATATAGAACCTGTTAAGTTAGTTTTTACTTTAGATACTGCTTTGAATTTCATACCTGCTATCACCTACATATAGATGCCCCTGTAGATACATATCTCATGTTATTGGATTCTTTACCTTGTTCAGAGACTAATATTAAATGGATTAGGGATGGAGCATGTTTTACTCAACTTTCCTATTGCTGTACACTACATGTGAGACCCACAATTTAAAAGATGAAAGGATTAGTATGGCTCATATTTTCAGGGGAGTTGCTTTATGACCAACCGGCTCCAAGGCAGAAATGTTATAGCAGAAGGGTGTGATAGCACAAAGATGCTTAGTTATGGGAAGCAAAAAAGAAAAGCAGTGGCAGAGAGGAAGGCGAGAGGGACTAGATATAGTTCCCAAGGTCACACATTCACAACACACTCAAAGATACACAGAAATGTTTTCCAACACCCTCTAGACTTACTCCTAAAGTCAATAAAATTAACATTCCATCCGAACCAACACAGGGCACAAGAGATTCTATTCTATTTTATTTTTTCCTAGTATGTGTTAACTAACATGTTTATTTTCTTAAATTTACTTTCATCAGATGCATGAAACATAAACTTCGCACATAGTAAAGAGTTATCACGCAAGATTTTGTTACCTATATACACTATAAAATACTTGCAACAGATTAAGTATATGTAATCCCTCAAATATTTAGTATTTATGTGCAATAAAATTTTCAGAATTCTTTCTTCTAGTTGTTTGAAATATATAATATATTACTCTTTTTTTTTTGTACCAGTAATTGAACTCAGCATCTTGCACATGTCAGGCAGACGCTATGCCGCTGAGCAGTATCCCCTGCCAAATATTCTTCATGCATGGTCACAGTACTACGCTTAACACAGTTTATTACTCTGCTGGAACTGTAACTCAGTACCTCTAATGGCTTAGGTGTAGAATGTCCCCAAAAGGCTTCAGTGTTCAGAAGTGGGGCTTTGGGAAGATGATTGGATCAATCAGTAGTTGGTTCCATTGATAACTCCACAGTCAAATGTGCTGTTAGGACCTGGAGCTTCGTTGAGAGGTGAGGGTGTTTCAGAGCGTACCTTTGGAGTTGAGAGTTCCTTCCTTCTCTGTTTGCAGCTTAGGTGAGGTGCCTTCCTCTGCACCGCCCTTCTGCTATGTCATTTCTGCCTTGGAGTCAACCAATCATGGAGTGAATTCTCTGAAAACCTACAGCCAAAGTAAACCTTTCCTCCTTTAAATTGCAGCTGTTGCATATTTTGTCCCAATGACTGAATATAACTAACACAGTACCCACTGATCAACCTTTCCTTGTTTCCCTATCTCCATTCTCTTGGCTCCTGGTAATAAACATTCTACTCTCAGCTTCTGTGAGACACATTTTCAGACTACATGTCTGAGTGACATCATGTGGCTCTTGTATTTCTGTATCTGGTTTAATTCACTGAACATATGAACTTCCAGTTTCATCCATATTGTCACAAATGATAGAATCCCATTATTTTATGAGTGAGTAATATTCCATTTTGTATATAGTCCACATTTTTGGAATCTATCAGTTGGTAGGCATTTTGGTGGTGGTTCCTGTTTCTTGATTATTAAGAGATTACATTGAAGTGCCTTAGGGGCTTTTTGGAAATAACCATACTAACAGAAACCTTGTTCTATGCAAAAAGTAAAATTCTGGTAACTTCATTTTTCAACAGAGTCAGAGGGGTAGCCACTTAAGGGTCTTGCCTTCTGTATATTTACAAGTCTAACAGAGATTCAAGAAACAGTGGATTCTGGTACTGTGTAACTGTTCTAGGTCTCGTATGCTAAAAAGATACTCCACTCCAGAATTGGCCTTAAGAAGTTAAATCATTACATCCCATATTTAACACTTGTAAAATAACACTTTTTCTATGAAAAGTTAAGAATTGGTTATAGACAATAAAAATACATGAAGCTATAAACAGTAGTATTATTTATAGCATTTAGCTAAGCAAAATACATTATAAGCTCTTTTATCTAAAATATTCACGATGATGATTAGCAACAAGTATAACTGGATGTAATTATTTAGATAATTCTGTATATTTAGGCCATGCTATGGATTCGACTGTGCCTTCTCACACCAAAGAACAAAGATATTTTGAGGTTCATATACTTATTTCCACAGAATATGAACTTATTTGAAAATGGAATGGGCTAAGGTAATACCAGAAAGGAGTGATTACTTTCTGCATATGACAGGTGGTGACACGGAGACAGACATACACAGATAGAAGACTATATCATGAGGCAGGTGGAGATTGAAGTTAGCTAGGTGAAAAATAATGCCAGTACTCACTAGCAAAGTCAAAGAAGGAAACTGTTACGTGCTTCACAGGCAACTTAACCTTGAAGACACATTGAACTTAGATTTCTAGCTTCAAGAACTGTGAAAAATAAATTTTTCCTGTTTTAAGACACTCAATCTTTGGTACTTTTTCATAGAAGTCCTAAAAATTCTAATATACTCCAATCCAAATGTACTAGAATTTATCTTTTGCTAACTTGGTTCTCATTAGCTGCAAATTGGTTTCCCTGAAGAAATAGAGAAAAGAAGACATGGAGAGTTTTGAGCACAGAATGTTCAAAGTGCTAATCTCTTCTGTTTTTTTTTTTCTTTTTGCTTTCAGTTCCAGGAAATTTTAACTATTCTTTGCATCTCATATCTCTATGTGAAGTATGAGGGGAGAAGTATGATAAATTAATCAGTGCAATTGCATGAAAGAGTGTTGTGATTGATATGGTGTGGCATTTCCTCTCCACAAAGCAAGCAGTAAGAGAAAATAGAGGAATTTATATTTTTATCAATATATGTGTGTTATGCCATTGATGATGGAATATCGATGTATTACATCATGGCTCATTTCACTCCCCCCACTTCCTCAAGAGTCCTCCCATCTGTGGCTCTCCTTCCCATCTCAACGAAGTCTATCGCCTATTTTGATGCATAGTCCCTTTGGAATCATATGGGTTACAGGCATCCTTGATAAAAATAAATCTTGATGTCTAGCAAGCCCAAGGTCATGAGTTTGATTCCCAGTACCAAAATAAATAAATAAATAAATAAATAATCAATCAATCAGTCAAAAACGTTGACAACCTGTTTATCAATTTGTGTAAAAGTTAAACTTCTTTTACTACATAATATTTCAGTTCCCCTTCTGAAGGTTAACCCTTAATAATTTAAAGTGTTAGTCTACAAATATATTTTCAAATTAAAGTTCACAGTAGATGTAATCATAATGACAAAAAATCTGGAACTAATAAAAATTTGCCTCATAAATGGAGGGAAATTATTTAGAATATGTAAACAAGAAAATTATTTTCAACAATAGTATATGTACTACTGATACAGATGGCAATGCTGATGTGTGTCAAAAAGATTTTGATGAAAGAAAAGAAGCTGTACAAACCATATAGTATTCAACTGCATCTATATGAAATTATAAAACACCAAAACAAATGTATAGTAACAGAAAGAATTTGGCTCTTTACTAATATATCGGAGTAGAGAAGCATTAACTTAAAACTAAAATGAAGGTGCATTTTATATAAACATTTATATCCTGATTATGTATATAATTGTATGGACCTGTTAATTAGGGAAAATTAATTAGCCTAAACAAGTCAAAATTAATTAAACTCGAATGGGTGCATATTGCTATATATAACATCAATTTCAATAAATAAAAAGGTAGAACAATTTTAAACTACAACTAGGACAATTAAATATAAATTTTAAATGTATTAGTGCCATGATGGACAGACAATATGAGGCTCAATAAAGGGGACATGGCTGGATACAAAAATTATTAACTAAGACACAAAGCATGAGAACATAAGCTTCTTTTGCTTTATGAACAAAATTACTGGGACTCTTTATCTTTTCTAGGTATTTGTGAATGAATGATTCTCCAAGATTCTCTCACATATTTCATGAAATATTTTCTGTTCCTTGCTCTTCACTGGTCAGCGCACTATTCCTCCTGCTGATAGTGGTTTTAGAAAAACTACACTAGGGGAGAGCTACTGTCTTCTGCGGATTTCCCTTTCGGTCTGTGAGAAGAAAGTGCTGCTTTTCATCTCTCTGTAACAAACCCATTGCAATTGTGTGAGAAAATATTTTTCAAACCTCCCTACAAGGAAAGAAAGAAGCTACTGTGTATCTCTATTAAGAAAGCTAAGAATTATGGAAAGAAGTCCTACAATATTTTGGATTCCTAGGATCTTCCAGTAGAGAAAATTTCTGTTTTCTCCCCTTTTCCCTGAGCAGCTGAAGTATTAACTGTGCTAAAGATGGTACCAGGTAGGTAGACATATGCTAGAGTAAACTAATTGGGCCATCTAACACAATGTTACAGAGACTTAGCCAATCTTCCAGGCAATTTTTATTAAGGGAATTTAGCCAAACCTTCAAGCATGCATGAGAGTTTCACTGGTCAGCAAAGCATAGAATTTACAATCGCAAAGAGAGTGCACATAGTCTCTACAGTGAAGCTAGATCACAAGTGGAGAAAGCAACCTCAATTAATCATGCCAAGTTTCAAACCGAATACTGTTGACCCTTCATATATGTGAGTCTCATACCAATGGATTCAAAGAAACATGGATAAACACAATCAGAAAAGTTGTACCTTCACTGAACACGCAGGCTGTTTTCATAATTTCAAAAATATGCTGTATTACCACCTATTTGCACAGCACTTACCTTGTGCTAGATATTACAAGTAGTCTAGAGACTATTTAAAGTATATGGGAGGATGTGCAAAGATCATTTTCAAATATTTGGTCGTTTTATTTATGGACTATGAACTCTAACTGAAAATTGTGTTACTCATGGAAGGCCCTAAAATAGGAAGGGATATTGCTGTGAAGAAAATACTGAAAAGCCAGGCGTGGTAGCACACGCCTTTAATCCCAGCACTCCGGAGGCTGAGGTAGGAGGAGCGTGGTGAGTTCGAGTTCGGCTTGGGCTACAATGCAAGCGCAAGGCCGGCCTGAGCTACACAGTGCGACCCTGCCTCAAAAAACCAGGGCCAGGAGTTTGGCTCAGTGACTTCAGCACTTGTCTAGCAGGTGCGAGGTTATGAGTTCAAGCCCTGGTGCTGGAAAAAAAAAAAAAAAAAAAAGGAACATACCGAAAAAGCCAAAATAGCAATCCTTCTTTGTTGAACGAACATATTTTTCTCCACTAGATTCAGTCTCTACTCTTTTCCATTCTGATTAAATCCCTGGAGGTTAAATTTATAGATGAAATCAACTGAGTTGTTCCTCCTTTCTCCCACTGGGTATGACTAATAGAATTGAAAGAAGGGTAAAACTTTACCTTCTAATAGGTGTCTAGCTGGGGTTTGAAAATTAAATTGACATGGCAGATCTAAATGAAAAAAAAAGAAACACAGATTTTTATATCTACATGGGTGCCTCATCCATAGAAAAATGATGACTGAATGAAGCTATTAGTGCCAAATGCTTATAAATTAAGGTAGACAAAGACTAATAAATTGTTAACAGTTGACTGCATAGAGGGGCTTAATCTATGGAAGCTAATATGGAGAAGGGATAAGATGACAATGATTATTTTAATAGGCTTATTTGTTCAATTTTCTTTGCCTGAACTCCCGGGCTCTTGTGAAGAGAATGTTTCTCTTCTCCAATCATAGGAAGGCTTCTTTCACGTGAAGGTTTCAGTTTCAGATTCCTGAAAGAAAAAGGCAAGTCAGAGTGCTCTTTTTGAGTCCTATTTTCTCAAGTGCCTTTCACTGGAAATAATGCCTATGCTATAGTAGATGTTTTAGGAATGGCATGCTCTGCCACCCTTCATGAAATATTAGCAGAAGATGGAGGATTAGAATGGAATGAGGGTGAAGAGTAGCTTCATTTCTCTATGAAATCTATAGTAATTATATAATTTTTTCCTAATGTCTAGGTCATAGTGTCTCTCTATTAAGCCATATTTATCCATTGGCCCTCCTGTTCCATAGATGGCAACATCTGTCTGCATTTGTTTTAACTCTGATCCCACATGTAAATTAACAATCCTTTCTTTAAACTCTGCACAATTGTCCATTATTGGGTGCCATCTGTGTTTCTGCCAGCTTATATATTAAAATGACAGTTTGTTCCCATTTCTCCTCATTAAAGCATAATCAAATTCTAATATTCGGTTCCTCTCAGGATACTCTTATTATTCTTAGACAAAAAAAATTTAGACATCACAGCAACTAGCAAACACAGTAGAAATTTGTGTAATTGGCATACTGTAATGATATCCCAATGGAGACCTGGTTATAAATGAGTATTTTATTAAACATATTGTGGAAAGTAAGGAAAATGTAAAATCCTTTGCAAAAAGCAGTTAGGTCCTCTTAACAATAAGATTCTAGTCATGAGAGGCTGATGAATGATGACTACAATTGAACATATTGGTGTTTCCCAGGTGTTAAAATGTGGCCCTTTATTTAAAAAGAAAACAATGTAATTTTGGATGGTATTTTATTGTTATTTTCTGGTGCAAGAAATGAGAACATCAGTCACTTAAAACCATCAATTTATCAAGATATATTTTTCCATGAATCTGTTACAAAGAATTCCATGGAAATGTTCACTTTATGTGATACTATGTATTTCTTCATTTATGATATCTTATCATTTTAAAGTATGTATTAGTCTTATAAGTTACTGCTTCTATAAAATACATTCAAAATACATAGAAGGCCAATAAAATAGATGCATTTTGGAACACTGATTTACAATATGGTAAAAGCCATAAAATTTTCAGTGCAAATACAAGTAAATATAAAGAACATTTGTATCCACAAAAAGACATTTTAAGTACTTTCTAAAATTTAAACAACTTTAGAAGTGTGTCAATTTCCATACCCTTAAGGCAGTTTCAATTTGAACATTATCAAATCATGCAGGTTGTGTCTCCCTTCTAGACTGAAGTTAAATAAAATTGTTTCATTACCATATCCAGCGCTAAACTGCATGAAACATTAGCATCTGTTCTGAAGTGAAGCTCTCCCTGGGGCCATGTGCTGGAGAACTATGTGTGTCCCAGTGAATCATACAGAAGACTTCAGATCCCCAAAATGTCTCCAAAGTAATTTACTTTTTAGCAGTGTGAAGCTTTGGTCTGAAGAACAAAATGCTTTTTTTTTTTTTTAACCTTAGTTTAATTACAAAGATTAGTTATTTGCATTCCAGTCATTATTCAGAGCAGACTTTTTCTATTCTATAATTGCATCTCCAAATAATTTACTTAAAAAGTGAGATAAGCGGAATGACTAAAAGAGTCACTGAAGAACAGTCATTAGAAGAGATCAAATGAACAATGATTGAAGGCTTTTATAAGTTAAATGATTTTGGTTAATTATTAATACCACTCCCAATAAGCTAAAGAAGTGTTTAGAAGAGACGACTGTGTGCTCCAGGGAAATGGAGCATTCTAACCAGGAGAAAATAATAGAACTACCATGGTGATACAAAGAACAAGACCTAAAGAGATAACAACCTAAATTACAACTAAGAGAAATGCTTTATTGTGTGTTAAGAATTCATATGTTTTTTTCAAAGCAAAATAAATACAGTGATTGTTATTGTTGAACAAGCTGAATATTCATGTCTCTAGGAAGAGAGAAATTAACGGTGTGAAGAAGTGAGACTTTGGTATTTTTAACGATTTTCCTAAATCATTTAATTTTTACAATGTGTATTGAGCCTTGAAAAATGTGTATTTATTTATATGAGAAAAATGAAACAATTGACAGGAATAAAATAAAATACTATAAAATGCTAAAATAAAGTTTTAGTGTGAACTTTAAAAATAAAATTAATTTAATTTGTAATTGCAAAGTGATTATATTTATATTTTAAAAGAAAACACTGAAGGACTTAAAATTGTTCTTAAAGTCAAGTAACATAGAGGGATGACACTGCATCTACAAATTAAGTAGAGAATTACAGGTAGTACTATTCTATGCTCAGTTTGTTGAATATAAAGATCTTAATCACATGAATAGTACTTGAGAATTCTGAGACAAAGTTTTAATGAATAATGAATCTTTATGTCAAGTTAACAAAGAAGACTGAATGGAATGGTGGCATTGGTTTTTAAATGCTATCATTCAATAAAAATTCTAAAAATATGTTTAGAAAAATTTGCAGTAATGATTATTAAACATTTAAAGTAAAATAGATTTTTTGATTTTGGGACCTAAATTGTTCGTATATTTATAATTAGAAGAAATTGCTTCATAACACTGAGCTTCTTTCAGTTGGCCAAGTTTCTTTGTTCATATTACTTACTATATTTACTCTGCGAGAAAGTATTCTTTTGAAAAAGTCCTGTTAGCTTTTGAAAAAGTCACAGTTTACTGTGCCAATTGTTTATATTCACATTATTTTTTCATACAATTTTTAAAGCATTTTTGCTTTTATTTTAAATTTAAAAACCATAGTCAAAAAGAAAAAATTCTGTACTCTGGAATCAGCATGATTTTTTGTTTCATATCAGTATCTCCTTGGAAGGCACACTACAGGTGAAGTGTATTTTTTCAAGTATTTTTTGAATTACACTACAATTCAATTTTTGATGTTGTTTTGGATTTTTGCCAAATCTTGCTTTCATGCCCTTACTTTCATAGATATTTATTTTTAAATTTTTTTAGTACAAATATTTTGCATGCTAAAATCTGCTTTACATCTGCATCTAGAAACTCTGATGTATGAAACAGTCTTGTTAAAAGTAACATCTTCTGGCACAACCTACCACTATGATTTTTTTTCCATTTTACTGTATGTCATAAAGTTGAATATTGTCTGCTGAAATATCAATGTGTTTTGTTAGTGTCTGTATTTCTATTTGTCCTTGTTGGTAAGCTAAGCAAACAAATTTATATTTGACCAAGAAGATGGTATTAGATTCAAGTAATTTAAAATATAAATTAGTTCTTAGTATTTGCTTCTACATATAATAAACTGAGATTGTCTTCCTTTTTTGTGTTTGATGTGTTAAAATGTGCTCAAAGTGAGGTTTTTGAGAACCCTGATTATTTTTCATTACAAGTTTGCAAGTTATTGACACCAACTATGAATTTGGGTTGTATTTTGTGATACTGAGTTATTCATAATTATTTTATTTTACAAGCAAGTGGATGTGTTATTCTGTGCAGCTTTATCATTTGTGTAGCTTTATGTGTTCACAGTCATCAAAATTTAAAAATATTCATCACTAGAGTTACTTTGTGCTACCTCCTTCATACTCACGCTTACAACACGTCTGTGCCATCTCAGAATGTAACTTCAAGAACATTATAAAAATTCCTCCTTTCAATATATAATTTTTGAGATACTTCTCTTCAGTCACCATAACTCTATTGAGATTGTCTATATTATTTTATCCAATCTTCATTCTTTATTAGTACATATTTGTGGTACAAAATGATTACATTCCTCATTGAACTTACTACATGTACATAACACATCTCAATTCTATTTTCATTCCCTTTTCCTCCCTTTCCTCTCCATCCATCTCTTGGGCCACTTAGCATTTGTGAAATATTTTTGTTTGTATCAGTAACTGTTTCCTTTTTGTTTACTATAAAGTATTCCATGGCATGTTTGGGCCGCCATTTGTTTTTTCTCTTGCTCAAAGATTTGTGTGAGCTCTTCCAGTTTTTATGTATTGAAACTATAATTTCTTTAAACACTTGATTAAGCATTTTGCATAAACATAAGTTTTAATTTATCTGTGGTTAATGATAAAGAGTAGCACACTACAATACTTGTAATGTCCAAAAATTCTTTTAGCTATATTAGTATATTCATCTTCTGGTGCTCTTTTTGTTTTTATTTTCATTAATTATAGTTTTTCCTCCTGGTTTCTGAAGATATAAATAATACATTTGTGAGTACCTCCATCACCTAAGAGCCTTTTAAAGAATAGCTTTAATTTTTTTCTTGCTTTGGTCTCTCTCACTTTAATTCCTTTACAAAGGTGTTTGCTAATGTTTGTGTAGTATTTAAAGATGGGATTGTCAAAAGGTAACAGAAGGCTCTGAACCAACAATTTTGGGTCATTAGCAATATTTATTGTAGTATACTTTGTAGTGAAATTATGTTGGAAAATCCTTGATATTTTGTGCTGAACTTACTAGACTTCCAATGAAATTTTCATTGAAGACTTTGCCTGCAAAACATATAGAAGTAGCTTTTAATAGCTATGAAAACTAAATTTGGGGAAAGGACTTGGATTTTCAACATTCAGTATCCAATCATTTAATAACTTTTTCAATAATTTTAATTGATAACATATAGGAATTCTTTAGCTCAGAAACATTCTTCTTGCCAAGATACAGTCAGAAGTTGTCTTAGTTACTTCTCTTCACTGAACCACAGTATATGACACCTGCAGGTGAAGGGAGAAAAGCTTTATTTTGATTCATAATTTGTAGAGGTTTCAGTCCATAACCAACTGCCTGCAAGGTAGGCTAGCAAGACAGAGGAGAAACAGCTCAAAACTGGGCAGGCAGGATGCACAGGGAGAGAACAACTAAGGAGGGGGTGAAGTATTCCCTTCCACGGCACACCCTCAGTGACCCACCTCCTTCTCGGCCAACAAAACTGAACCCCAGAAGTCACAGTTGGCTATAAACCCATCAGATGACTCTCATTTTTGGAGAGAAAATCTAGATATAAACCATAGTAGACACCCTTCGATTTTATCAGTATTTGCAAATCTTCAATTTTATCTTGGGTGTGTTTGCACTCATTCTATTTTATTTCTGTTTTACTTTGTTTTCATTTTTTTAGATTTTATTTTTTAAAATATATTTGCAATACCTAAAGTCTGGTTTCAGTTTAGAGAGTAGGTACGTGTATGTAACACCTCTTGATTCTTCTTTATTCCCCTTCCCCAACTCACCCACATCCTTCTCTCTTTCTCTAAATCCCCTTTCCCCATTTCATTATTATTGTTATTATTATCATCATCATTATTATTATTGTCCTTGTTTGCAACATATAATGTTTATATTCATTGTGTGTGGTTTATGTATATGATAC